>VYZT01030070.1:4679-17973 GCA_013400735.1 Pomatostomus ruficeps | reverse complement strand
ATAGGCTTTTCAAAAACCATGTATTCTGAAACTTCCTGTTCCATAAAAGAGGAGAGAAAACTGGCTAAACAAATGCATTTGGACATGTTTTTATTAAAATAACTGTTGAAATAGAACAGTCTTTGTGGCAAGAAAATCCCTTCTCCAAAGAACTACAAAGTATTATATTTCATAACAATGTCCTTAATAACACTCATCAGGGATTTTAGCTCTGGCCCTGCCCATGTTCTAGGAAATTTTGTCATCACAATGCAAAGAAAAAGTAATTTCTTCCATGAATACTCATTTTCCTGGTCAACATTCAAATAATCTAAGTGACTTATCAAAGAAAGATTTGCTTATTTTAGAACTGTGCATGATACAATTGGGGTTGTGGTGTCACAGACCACAAAGTCTGCTTTGTGCTTTACTGCTTTGCTCTGTCTGAAATGTATTCATCTGAAGCATAGTTCAAAGTTAGTTAAGCAGTCCTTCCAAAATGTGTGTGCTTTTTTTTTTTTTGAAATGCAAGGATGGTGGTCCTGTTAATATTTGTTTAAGAGTTTGCAGACATTAGACCCTCCTAGCAGAGCTGACTTTTATTAACAATACAAAATCTATCATGTTGCCTGTTGGTTTTGCACAAGAAAAGAGAATCCACTCCAGATATTTCTAAGACATTTTGTGTAGCTCACAAGTCTTGGCCCTCCAGAATCATACTCTTCCCTGGCAGGATTACTCCAGCACCACAAAACAGATAGACCTCCAGTCAAGCATGACCTATCACAGGTTTGAGTGGGACAGTGCAAAATTTATTAATATTGAGGATGTTGTTCAACTTTAAAAGCTAGAGGTCTAATAGGAGGGCTTCTTGAGGATGTCTTACTTACCTGACCAGCATTATGAATCCCAGATTACATTTTTTTAAATGCACATGAAAGGGACCAAAGTAGCACTGCAGCCATTTTCAGAGTAGATCTAGCCCAAACCTGATCCCATTTGGAAAGGGTCTGGAAGGTTTCTGCAAATTCATCACTGGCTGTTAACAAATATTAAGGAGTTCTTATGGCACTGAATGCTGCCTTTTATCTTGAGTCTGCTGTTTTGCACTACAGCACAGATGAGAACAAAGCAAAAGCCCTGGAACAAAGAAAGCTACTTTTCTTTTGAAAACAATGTCCATTTTGCTGTGACAGTTGTACTTTTTCTATCACTTAGCTTTGTTGCTTTTACTCTCAACGTGGGACTTGCTGGGAAACAATTTTCATGGTTTGCTTGAAGCTCAGGATTCCTGCAGAGCCCAATGCAACAAAAAATAAGGTCCTACCTGCTGGGAGACAGTGTTTGGTTTTCTGGACAATAAAATGTAACATATTTGTTTAGCTTTTCAGACCAAGAGATATTAACTGGTATACTTGCAAATGGCATATGTATTTCCCATAGTAACTCCCTGCTCATTGTACAGAGACCCTTCTGAAGAACAGCTAAGAGGCATGTACATTTCTACCAGTAGTTTGGCATTTTTTCATTTATACTGCCTTCTGCTCAAAAGGCCTTTGAGTAAGAAATCCACAGTGAAAAGTCAGCATGTAAGCAAAGAACAGTTTTGCCTGTTCATGCTTCCCACCAGAGTCCTGGAAAGGGCACTTCTTTACTGTCCTCCTTTACCTACCCAGTGAATCTTAGGCTTGCTGAGGTTTTTCTGCTACTGTGCTTGTCATCCAGTACTTGCTGAATGTCACAGATTGGGTTTTGTGGACGGTTTTGGAGAAAGAAACTAGTAAGAATGGCAAATATCTGACTGGGTGTCCTTGCAAAGGAATGATGAGCCCTTCCTTTGTCCTTGCTGAAATGCATATGTTGTTCATGCCAGCTGAGGCCTATATAAACCATTTAAATCATGAAGATGTACCAACTTCCACCCGCTGAAGATCCCAGCCTCTATCCTGTTGCTACATTTTGGCATGGCCATAGCCTCACTACTTTTTTTTGTGCAAATGGAGGCACTTCAAAGAAAATCTCTGAAGCATCAATGGAAAGAGAAAGAGTTATACATACAGAGATATATTCCAATTTGTATCATGGAAGGATCTGACCCAAAGACATTAGCAGTAAATTCTTGTCATCTGTAAGTAGTTCTTGCAAGCAAATGGTTTTGTCATTAGAGTCATTAGAGATAGGCCTTCTTCCTTCTTCTTTTCTTTTCAGCAAATTCTCTGGAAAATGCATGCTTTGAATGGCCAGACTTCTCAGCAGATTCAGATGGGACTTGCAGAGGACTTTCAGCTGAAAAAAATGACACAATAATTCACAAATATTTAAGGTACCTCTTCAAGAAAAAAATTGATAGATGCATTCTAAAATGCGCGTTTAGGCACCCAAACAAAACACAAAGGAACTGTTCCACTTTCACCTGCCAGAACAGTCTATGTTCCCAGGGAAACCCAGGCTTGCACCCTTCTCCCACCTGTGGTCTCTTGCTCCCAGCACAGCTCTGCTCACTCTTGACTAATAATTTTCCCTTTGACATGGACAAAAACTTTCAACCAAGGAGGAAGAAAACATACTGAGGATTTGTACAAGGACTGACCCCTGTACATCCTGGAAGCTGGACACTGCATATCACAGCACCCTCCTAACTCAGATGTATTATTAATTCTGATGAGTATTGCCAGACCAATCCCACAACTTGAATACTACATGAACTCTCAAGCAATGGTGTCATTTCATTAGCTCACTGGACCAGTGGAACTGAAAGAGACCTGAAGCAGCTTTCTTCTTCAACTTCTGCCCAAATGTCTGTTAATGCCATGATCCTGAAGACTTTGGCCTGTGTGAAGGTCATGTTGGGCAGGAATTACACTCTGACATTTTTCTAGCATCTCAGAGAATGATACTCAATAACCAGGACATCTACTTCTTTGCTATCCTTACCCTTAGAAAGTTTTGTCTCTGACTTTCTTCTTGTAATGGAGTCCATTTTTTCTCTCTTTCCTGTAGCCTTTCATCTATCTAGGGACTATTATCTTTCACTTTGCATGGGACTAACAATTACAGCCTCTCCATGATTCATAACTATAACATGGTAGTGGGTTGACACTGGCCAGACGCCAGGCACTCGCAAAAGCCACTCTCTTACTCCCTTCCAGAGCTGGACTGGGGGTAAAAAAAAATAAAAGTTCATGGGTTGAGGTAAGGACTTGGAAAGATCACTCATCAAATGCCATCACAGGTAAAACAGGCTCAACTTAGAGATATGAAGTGAATTTGTTAGTGACGAAACCAGAGCAGGATAATGAGAAGTAAAATATGCCCTTATAAACTCCTTCTTGCCACCCCTCCCTCCTTCCCAGCCCTACCTCCTACCCCAGAAGCACAGGGAGACAGAGAATGGGGGGTTATGGTCAGTTCATCACCCGAGGCTTCTCCCACTGCTCAGGAAGAGGAGCTGTTCCCCAGCTGTACTGTAGGATCCTTCCCACAGGGCACAGTTCTCCATGAACTTCTTCAATGTGAGTCCATCTCACAAGCCACAGCTCTCTGTGACCTGCTGCAGTGTGAGTCCATCCCATGGAGAGCAGTCATCCCCTGACTGCTGCAGTGTGGGTCACTCTTCCATGGGATGCAGTCCTTCAAGGACAGGCTGCTCCAGTGTGTGCTCCTCTCTCCGCAGGTCTTTGACAGGCTCACAGCCTTCTCTAGGCATCCACCTGCTCTGGCGTGGTGGATCTCTGCATCACCTCCACAGGCTGCAGGTGGATCTCTGCATCCCCATGGACCTCCATGGGCTGCAGGGGCACAGCTCCTTCACCATGGGCTGCACCACAGCTGCATGGAAATCTCCACTCTGGTGCCTGAAGCACCTCCTGTCCCTCCTTCTGCACTGACCTTGGTGTCTGCAGGGTTGTTCCTCTCACATGTTCTCACCCCACTCTTCTCTGGCTACAATTACATCTGCGCAATAACTTTTTCTTCTTTCTTCTTAAATATGTTATCAAAGAGGCATTACCATGTTTCTGATTGGCACAGTCTTGGCCAGCAGAACATCTGTCTTTGGAGTTACTAGGGATTGACTCTACCAGACATGGAGGAAGCTTCCAACAGCTTCTCACAGAAGCCCTGTAGCCCCACTGCTAGCCAAACCAGGCCACACAAACCCATTACAAACTTTTTGATGGATAAGACACTGTCTTTGGAGACGTGATTTTGATACGTGGGTTACACATGTACAAGGGTGCTCTAGCCATATGGCTTTAGGCAGTTGCAAAGAGAAAGTAAAGGAGCCTTGTTATGATATGTAGAAGTCCTATTATGAAATTTATGGTACCATTTCATTTTGTGGAGAAATTTATTTAGAAAAATCCACATTTAAAATTCAAGTATATATCACCTGTATCCCATTCCATTCCAAGCACTGCTGAAAGAGTTGGCGTGTTGTTTCCAGAGATAAAAATCATATATACTACTTTGGGAAACCAGATTCTATGATCAAGCTCAAAAAAAATGTTTGCACTCTTGTTCTAGGACAAAAAACAATATCCTGTAATCGCTCTGATCACTGCACGTTTGGGACATTATTGTTCAGCACCTCAATTAAAAAAATGTAGGGCCCTACTCATCATATTCAGACATATTAACACCTCTGTAGACTCTTTAGGTTTTAAAAAGTCCAGGAACAAGTAATTGCAAGTACGAAAGCTAAAATCATTTTAGTCCTTATTTACAAATTTCTAAAATGTTCTTCAAGAAAAAACTAATCTAAACTTAACCTGTTTTTCCAGAGGAAGATTCAAGATGATGGGCTACATCTTTATCTTATTCTGATTCATGGCATACTGTTCTTAAATTCAGAGGAAAACCATTTTGAATGACTTCTGAAAGAGGGATTCATATATTTTAAACATACTTTCTATACACAAGCAACATTGAAACACTATCTTTCCCTCCATAAAGATTTGACTTCATTATACCAAATGCTAAAGACTCTCTCACTAGGCAGTCTTACACTTTGACCTCATTTCCTAAAAAGTGTTTTGATTTCCTAGTAGTGTAGCAGGCACCAGAGAAAGATATGCACTGTATTTTTCCTGGTTTTATTATTTTCTCTTCTTACTGGAGCTTTCTTTTTGCCTCGTTACATTTTTCCCATTGCAAGTTTTGGTCAGAGTCCAGGGGATTGCGGTCGGGTTCTGCAGGGATTTTTTTCCTGGTTCTTTCTCTCCATGCATATTTCATGTGCCCATTACTTTAGGTGCCATAAACACAAATTAAAACCAGCATCATTTCTGTCAGAAAGGGCCATATTTCTCTACTCATTCATTATTTATATTGCTTCCTTAAGTGGTGTTCTTGCTTGTTTGTCTCTAATAGAGGATACAAATTATTTCACAGCCTTTGTTTGTTACTGAGATTGGGCTGATCAGGAGCTCCACTGAACTGTAAAAGCAATGAGGCTCATCTCTGCTGATAGATAAATCCATGAACAATGTTTGCTGCTGAGCAACCCACACCAGGCAGCCACAGAAACCACATTAGCTTCACCTTTCATTGTGTGTCATGGTAAAGAGATTATTTCTGTGTTTTGGGCCCATCTGAGCATCAAATATTTAACCTCTGCACCTAGAATGGACTATGAACTTACATGGTGCATAACCAATCTCCAAATTTGAGTAGATAAAGTGGTGTCCTGTGTCACTGTGTCTGGTCTGGTGAACTTCACCTTCTTCTAAGGAAGTTCATTTAAAAAGCTATTTGATTTCCCTCTTCTACTGCTTTTATAAGGACATCTCCAGATTCTCTCTAATTTTTACAAAGCTTCCTATTTCATCCTGTCTTTACACATGGTCAGATTTGACCCACCTTTTCTTTTTTGATGCCAGCATTATTACTCTCTGGCGACATAGTTCTTTCCACCGCAGTGCGTTACCAACCAATGTACCTTGAGGGAACAGCTGCAGAGTCTCACACATTTCATTTTGTTATGCAAAAAATGTGTCTGTAAGGCTGAAGCAGAGACCACTAATCTTGATTACTGGTCATCTGAGGCCTGCAAAACTCCTGACACTAAAGTGCCTTGCATCTTCCTGGGCAAATGATGGGATTGTTTCCTACAATCAAAGCCTCTGTTTTTCACATTTTCAATCCACACAAAGAGGAAAAGCCACACATTGCCTTTAAAAGAAGCAAAATGAGCTTCTTTGCATGTCATGTGAATGAAGACTGAAGCACTGAGAAAAAACATCTAGTTCTATGAAATTCATAATAAAATTGTCTGACTTGACCACACCACATTAGTTCTACTTTATTCCAGTAGACCAGAGTGGTCAGTAGGTCTGTGTTACCATGTGCTACAAGACCATCAGTGAGCTCACCTCCTATCTGTTACCAGCAGAGTCAGCCAGGACACTACATAAATGCAAGATTACCATTACAAAAGGCACAGGGCATTTGAAGGACACTTTATTTCCCCCTCAACACCTGTGGTGCTATGGATGTCTTGTTGAAGGAGAGACAACAGCACAGGTCTAGTACATTCAGCCCTTGTAATTTTGTGAGTCACATAACAACCAGAGCTTCATTTGAGAGCAATCTGTGGTTTCTGGTGCTGCCGCTGACAACTAACCTTGCAATGAACCTGATTTTCAGCACCCTTTCTCCTGTCCTCTTGGAGAGCTGAAGGACAATCAAAAATGCCTTGGCAATGGGTGTTTGCTGTAGGCTGATGTGTTTCCTTACTTTCAACATGTCACAGCTAAGAGTGGGGAAGGTACAGCATTTCCCTTAAAGGAGTACAGTATGCTTGGAAAGAAGGAAGGGGAAAGGAGGGAAAGAAGGAAAAAGAAAAGAGAAAGAAAGGGATGGAAGGAGAGCAAAAATTAGGGCCAGTTCCTGAAGGTCAGTGCTTACCCAGGCAGAAATTAAATACCAACTGTGGCCCTAAGACCTCCCAACCATTTTCCTTCTGCCATCTATCCATATTCTCATGGGACTCTTGATAACAGAAATAACTGTTCCTACAATAATGGCAAACATTTTCACCCATTTCCAGAAATTTCTGTCTTCCCTTTCTCTTTAGGGAGTTATTTAGAAAGCAACGAAAGCTCTAACACAGCAGAGCTCTATCAGAGTAAAGGAACAGTATTTAAAATTAATTAAGAAAACAATATTAGGCAGGTTATGAGCCCTGGGTTGTGCAGAGACATCACTCTCTCTCGGTGTCTTCTGCAGGCAGCAGCACAGTGCGGGCAGCCGGGGCTGCTGGCAGGGCAGGAGAGCACTGCCACCAAGTGCAAACCCAGCTCCTCCGCATCCTCATGCCAGGAAAAAGGTTTTTAAAAGCCCTTATTCACACCTTCTCTTCAGTTCCTCGCCTTAATAAAACTGTCATAATTCCCACAGCTGGTCACACTGGGGGTTTTTTTATTTTTGCAGGCTGTAATTACTCCACCACTTCATCATTTTTACTCTGTGAATTATTATATCAGTCTGTTCTTTCACACCTTCTTTTTAATCATCAGTTTTTTAAGTAACTCTGGATCGTCAAAAACTGCTAATATCATTGACCTTTTTTAAGAGCTGGTTATATTAACTTCGTGATGGCAGGGCATGGAGCAATCTGCAAAGTGCAGAAATAAGAAATCTCCCAGCTGCACTGAAAAGAGAGAGTAGAACATGGCTCCAAGATTTAGAAGACAAGATTAGGTCCTTCCTACATGGGGAATATGGCTTCAAGACTTAGAAAACAAAATTAGGTCCTGGCTATGTGGGGATGCTGAGGAAAGGTAAGCTGAGCTAATTTAAGGTGTAGATTTAAATTGGATCAGCTAAACCACATTATATTGCAAAGAGAATTAAAAGAAACAGAATTAAGGCCTATTTTAATTTTTTTTTTAAAGTCACCTGAGTGAGGTAATGCAATTTTACAAATACATTTAAAATAAAATTTTGTTAACTTTCCTGCAGGTCCTGTCCATGCACAGACCAGCCCCAGATCACAATGCAAGTGTAAACAGAAGTGGCTGGAAAATGGTGATATTCCCTCCTGTCGTGCTCTCTGGCACTGGCTAGCTGAAATTAATTTTGTTTTGCTCCACACCTGTGTCAGAGAAAGCAGCCTGGCTCCTGCTTCAGTTATCTGAATGCTAGGCAAACAGCACTGACTCTGTCTCTGACTCAGTCACCTACAGAATGGGGAGGCTACTTTTGTTTAGAAATGGTAAATAATGAAGAAAATGTTTATGGAATACTCTTGTCTGTTTAGCACTAAAAGATGTAATAATAAACAGAAAAAACCCCCACACTCAGTTGTCTAAGTAAGGATAGACAGGCCAGTTCTTTTATTGTCCTTTTCTCATTATACTATTAATAACAATCTAAATGTTTGTCCTTAGAATTTAAATATTTATACTATTAAATAATAGTATAAATCAAGCAAATCAATTAAATCAAGAAAAATGCCCTACACATATAAAACAATGGAAAATTTGAGCTCCAGACACTTGTTTTCAGAATCAGGCAATATTTAGGAAATTCAGCTCAACTCTGTTCTATCACAGTCATCAAAACCAGCCTGTGTCTGGTTTAGTCCTCTGGATGGCAACAAAATGGTTCAGAATTGCCATGAACAATACACTTAGCAAGGCTAATAAGAAGTTCCTTCCTGGCTGAGTTTCACATCACAGTTAAAGGTTAAGGAGATAAAATAAAGGAAATGTTAAACACCGTTACTAAATATTGCATTTTATTCCCAGCTTCATAAGAGTAGAGTGGACTCCACAGTGATGCCTTATCATCTCTTTCTTGGTGATTGGCTGTATTAAGTCATACTGCTACTTACTTTTAATAACTATATTCCCACAAGGGTTGTTCATAATTTACACTTTATACATCAATGAAAATAAAAGTTCTGGAAAAACTTCCTCTGCTTCTTCCTTCTATTCTCCTGCCCAGCCTTGGGATAAATTACATGTAGGCTGGAAAAATCACTGAGAACACAGAGAGCAAGCCAGCAAATCCCCTGCTTAATTGAGAAACAAATGGCTTGGACAAGTGGTTACATGCCAAAATGGACAAGGCAGGAAGTTTCTCATGGACTTGCTCTGACATGGCTGCATGTGGCTCTGCCGTGCACAACCTTAGCTGAGCATCTGTGCCTCACTCAAAGCCTGTAAACCATAGCACCAGCCTGCTGTGAAGACCCTGTCAGCATTAATCACAACCAGGTTCTGTCTTGTGTGCTTCATAGGAAGATCCGTGGTCAGGCACGGCCAAGGCTGCTGGGGCTGAGGAGGCACCACGAAGAAAGTTGGTTTGGATGTTTAGATGCCCCTTCCTGGGGAGAGAGTGGAAAGGTAAAATAGCCTGAATGTTATTTTCAGAGAAAAACATATGCATCCAAGGCATGTGCTTTCAGGTCAAGTTATCCAAAGGGTTTGCAAATCCAGCCAGGATCTTCAGGGTGGGAGCTGCAAATAAGGACAAGAAGAGACAGACAGTGACTGACCTTAAACCACTTTCAGAATAAACCTTGGCTGGATTTTGACACTAAGCCTGTCGGTGCTGTGAGGTGAAGGAGCCCAGCCAGGCAAATAAACTGAAGACAAAGTACTCCCAAGCAGGTGGTAAGGCACAACAGCTTTGCAATGGGAAAGTGGGGGTAAAGGTCCCTTCCCAAGAGTGAGGTCAAAGGCTGGGCAGTCCTTCCAGGACAATACTTCCAGATGTCAGCTTTTGGGAAAGAAAGGAAAATACAGTGAAGAACATCATGCAGCTGCAAGGAAGTACCAAGCACTCATTTTAGTACAAAATTAATGAAGTCAGGGGAATGATCCTGATTAAATCAATTTTTTTAACATATTCCTAGGCTGAAAAATAATGCAGTGGTAAAGCAAAGATAAAGCCAGCTCACACAGGACATTTACATTAGGTGGGATAAGCCCTTGTAAACCTGCAGTAGGGATTAATTGCACTTTGGCAGAGATGGACTAGATGACTTACCGTAACAGTCCTGGAGGTAGCTAACAGCCAGGATAAGTCATCTTGAAAATGCAGCAAGGAAGCTTAGTGTAGCAAAGATTCACAGCAGAAATGGCACTGTTCTTTGCATGATAATAAGGAAAAGCACAAAGGAGTGAATTAAGGACAGAGGGTTGGTTTTGCATTTTAATTTCATTATTTTTGTCAGGTTATATTATAACTTAAGCCTTCCTAAGAGGTATGACGATTTTGTTGACTGCGAAATTTGTATCTGTTTTAGTTTTGCTTTACTTTTTCTCCTAAGTAGGAGGGGAAAATATCTTATGATAGATTATTAAATCCTAAATGGCTGATGTAGCTTGGAAATAAGCCTTTTTACATGGAAGAATGTTGGAAATAAGTCTGTTTAGTGTGTGCACTACATGGTTATATCACAATTATTTTTTCAGGTAATCACCTTTTAAACAGAACCCCAGCCTTTATATAACAATTATTTCTTTACTCTAGAGACTCAAAAAGCGCGTGGGGAAATGTATATTTAGACATCTCCAAAAAGTGACTTATTTACCCTGTTCAATACATTAAATCTGGAGATTAGATGATTCACCTGACAGACATCAAGGCCTCCCCAGGAACTGTTTCATTCTGATAAGCAAATGTGCATTTCATGCCTGCTTACCAGGGAAAAATAACTGTATTTGCACAATATCTTGTAATGACTCTAAAGAGGTGTTTAAACATCACTAGCATTTTCAACCCCCTACACAAAAAGCAAACAAACACAAAAACAGTCAATATTGTCTCTAAACAGTGGGGTATTCAGCTATGCTGGGGCTTTGATTCAGGTTTGGTGAGCATTTACATCTCTGAGACATCTGCTCCCTTCAGACAGGCAGTCATTTTGTCTTCAGACTGGAGCAGGCAGAGGAGACTCTACAAAGAAAACGTGCTTCTTAAAAATGTAATTGAGCCCTTTCTCGTTTAGGGTATTCTGACTGAGAGCACATGGCTGCTACTCATGTAAAGCAAAGCAACATTTCTACTAAAGACAGAGTTGTTTATATAGAAAGAAAGCTATTCCAGGCTGTCTTTTCAAGGTGGCTTGAAAAAATTATGTGAAGTGCAATAACTAAAAAGAAGGGAAAAATCAATGTCTTTGTTTAGCATGGGAAGCTAGATCGACCCTGCAGCAAGAGCTTATATTTTTCCCAGATGGTTATGTTTCCCCAAAGACAAACTCAGAATTGATTTTTTTCCCCAGCCCTCTAGAATTTAGAGAAAGGGAGAGGAAAAGGAGAAGGGGAAGTGATAAGAATTCAGACAAGCCATCTAGATTCTCTTTTTTCTTTTCATGTGCAAAGGGAGAGCATCAAGAACAGTTTCCCAGTTGACAACTGTTCACACCACTTCAATAATTAAGATCTACTCTCGTCAGCAGCAAGGTGAATGCCCATGGTTTGGGCATCTCCAGTAGGAAAGTTGGAAGTTCCAGAGCATCTGAGTGGAAGAATGTGGAGCCTGGTTTCAGAGAAATATGAGATACTTTGATGAGTAGCAACAGGGTGGCAATTTGCATAAGAGACTGACGATAATATTGATACTGTCACTTTCTGGAAATGGCAAACCATTTTTAGAATCTAAGTGGAAACTATTCAATTTTTATTGAGCACATTATGAGATATTCAGTGTAGAGGCTGGAAACTGAAAGCTGCAGGAGAATCAGAGGAGTACAAAGAGACAGGATCAAACCCAAAAAGCTAAGTAAAGATGCAAAGGATACATTGCTATCAAATTTTCAATTCAACAAGGCTTCTCCTTTGGGACTGCAGAAGGGAGAATTTCACACATTGGGTAAACAGAGGCACTGGTATGGGAAAAGCCAGATTTTCAAACTATGTCGAAACACGTTGAAAAGAGGATAAAATAAAATCCTATAGTTCCCTTGGCTTTATGACTACAATAGGTGCAAGCTTTGCTCTGCAAGAGGTGGTCTGAATTACTCTGCTGATATAGGCTTAAATGTCTTTCTTCTCCAGTGTACCTTCTCTCCAAACAACTTCTTCCTTTTCTTCATCTGCCTCGATCTCAGTACATATCACCAACTTGTGACAGTGAGGATATCCTCTTTCAAACCTCTCGGTGCTAGGGTTTCCAGTTTTGCCACTATAGTGTTAACGGACGTCCAAACACCAAATGTGGAGAAGGAAAGTCCCTACATTAAATTAGGTTTTTCAGTCACGTAATCATGGTATTTTGCTCTTATAAAACATAATGTTTTTCATTCAAAGACCTCTGAGCTTCTAACTGATTATTTAATTAAGTCACAAAATGTTCTTGTGATCTAGGAAAGTATTGAAATGGGTGAGTAAACTAGTATAGATGAGTAAAGTCATTAGTCAAGATGACTAACAGATGAGAAATGTACTAATAAAGGGTAATTGTAGGAAAAGAAAATGAGCTTCAAACAGGTTAGAAGAGTGATTTTTAGAGAATAGTTCTGAACACCTACACTCTTTCATATCCAGCAGAAGCTGTGATAGTTCAGAAGTGTCTAAAAACCAGACTAGGTCTGATTTACCTAGGTACACTGACACAGACAGAAGAGACACTTTGGAAACAAAAGTGTGTCTGTGGCATAGGAGCACAGGGCTGAACGGACTCCTTGAACAACAGACTGCACTGAGTCCACTCGCTCACCTGCACGGACAGCCACAGAAACTGGGTTTAGCCTAGGAGTCCCTACAGACCATACACTAGTCACCACCCATCTCCAATGCCAGTTGTCATTTTAGATGCTGCTGACCCGGAAGCCTGTCCTGGGTGTATCTCCCTGTCTATTGGCTCCAGTGGTTGTTACGTGATCCCTTTCCTGCATAGATATCTTTACTGAAACCACATGACCAAGACAGCTATGGCTCTATTTGGTCATCCCATGCTCAGTTTCCCTGCACTCTATGGCTCACTAGCACCTTCTCCAGAAATAACAGGAGAGAGGAGCAGAGAGAGACAGCATCATTTATTTCCCCTGTTGAGTAGTGAGGGTACCAAAGGGCTGATGGATACGGAGCAATGCTTAGGTAAGATTGACAACTATTTCCTCCTGCTTCATACACATAACCAGCACCCACCTGTTTTCCTCCCACCCAGCGATATTTTTGAAAGCTTCTTCTAGCAAATTTCTGCACCAAAATTAAACCCATATAGCAGTCAGCCTTATTGCCATGTTCCCACGTCAGCTGTGTGTCATGACAACAGATGATAGAAATGCTGCTATTCAGGCTTTAGGGTGCGTGTTTCTTTTTTTTCTTCTTCTTTTCTTTTTCTTTTCTTTCTCTTTTTT
>VYZT01030068.1:247-15749 GCA_013400735.1 Pomatostomus ruficeps | reverse complement strand
GGGGACGTCTCGCTTCATCTGTCACCAGCTCTGTTCGCCTGCCCAGCTGTCAAAACAGGGGGTGTCTTTTTCATTCCAGCTCAGAAAGTACCAAAGGGGAAAGGGGCTTTAATGCCTGTGTTTGGACACAAGCAATTATCCCTAATTATTGTTTTTCTTTTGAGCCTGCCCGTCCTGCTGGAGAGCCAGCAGATGAGCATGCCCTAATCCTCCCCAGTCGGTTGATCTCAGTGGGTTTTGCGGGACAAACCGGGCGAGAAGGCTTCGTAGCTTTCATCTCGATGTGAGTTTTGAACTGATTGAAACTCATTGCGATGGAAGAATTAACCTCGGAGCCCAGGCTTTCAATGGCCCCTGATAAGAGATTATACGTGTTGATGGCAAGCTTTTCTTGGCAAAATGTTTTCAAAGGACTCGGAGCTGTTAAATCAAAGCCCTATTGAATTGCTGGTAGGCCCCTTAGAGCTCTCCCTCCTTCTTCATTCCCCGGTACTGTTGTTGATAATTACTGAGGGGTGGGAGAAGGAAAACAGAAAATCCCCTCGGAGGTACGCACACATGCGCATAAAGGTGATGAGCAACATCAGGTAGAGAACTACGAGGACGACAGAGGAAAATTTCTAAATTCCACGGAGGATAATTCCATAAACAGTCAGGCCAGTGCAAAATTGATCCTTTTCTGCTGCAGTCTCCTGTCATACGTCAGCCCCTTCATTTTGTGAGGTTGCAATAGCATTCCAAGGAACCATGCTTCCATGTTATTTCCTCAATAATTCACCCTCTTACATGTATGAAAAAGAATTAGGAAATAGAAAAACCACAGAAAAGCTAGAAGCTATGAGGATCTTTGAGTCACAAGTATGTGTGTAAGAAAAGCTGGGTAATATTTAAGAAAAAAAATCTTGATGAATTCTTTTTAAAGGAGAGATGCTTATTCTTCAAGTTTGCTTCTTCTTCACCCATCCAAAGTGTGTGTCCTAGGCTCTGGAATTACACATATTACTAAAGATTCACCATACTTATGAAATCTGGGTCATATTTTGTTGAATACTCTCCCTTCCATTGTCTCCAGAATGGGAACTTCAAAAAAGCCTGCATGCAAAACTGAAAGTTGTCTGCTTCCATCACTCTTATGACTTAGGGAATCTTTGTTTGATGCACCCTAGATTTTGTAAATGAATATGTATTTGTTCAGAGGCAGTTCTGGGATAATGGATGTGATTCTTATTTTAACAGTGGAAGACTAAGGTCTAATAGAAGAAAATCTTTGAGGAAATAGAGGAGGAGAGAAGCATTTTCCATCAGAAAGTCAATCCACTCCAAGATAAAGGCCAACAGGGCACCCACTGCAGAAAAGTGTTGAGCTGGAGAAAGGAATCTGCTGACAGGCAAGGAGAGACATTTGGATGGGCCAAATCTTGTTTATTTACTATGCAGGGCCATGGGACAGTGTTATCCAAATGATGTGCTGATCAGATAATGAGAAAAATAAAACATTGATATCCAAGACTACAAACATGTGAATAAAAGAGTCTTAGGAGTGCTGCTGACAGTAAAATATTGCATTCTCCAATACGTTAGCCTGCAATGGTAATGAAAAGGCAGTGGAGGTAGTGGCAAAATGGAGACAGACAAACATCATGATGGATAAGATATCTGGAAACTGCCTTGGAGGGAAGAGAGCAGCACAACCAGGAGCTGGAGTGCTGTAAGCCCAGACAACAACCTGTGGAGGTATTACAGCCAGCTGCCTCAGCTGATGCTCCAGCTGAAGGAGGAGGGCTAGGTTCAGAGCTGTTCAGAGTGTGTGCTGCATTCTGGAACCCAGACTGTCAGTTTTTCAAATTGACTGCTTATTATATTTGTTTTTTCTCTCCAATAATGCTTCATGTATTTAGAGCTCTATGTTTAAAATCTTTCCTTGTGAGGGAACATTTTCGGGTTTAGATTGCTCTGCTGAAGACTGGTATGCTTGTCTTCCCAGCTTCTGATCCAAGCTCTAGCCAATGTCGTTTACTGAAACCTCCATGACCTTGAGCTCAGCCCTTTATAATGCCTCTCTGGGTTTGCCAGAACACAAACATGCAATCACTTTTTCCCCCTTTGTTTAAAAGCTTAAGCTATAATAGTTAAATATTATGATTAAACTGCAATTGTCTGTGCATGGACAGTACAAATCCCAGAACAGTAACCTTTGCTTTTAACATGGCATTAAATTGCCACAAAATTCCAAGTTGTTTGGGTTCCCTTCAGCGTGTAGTTTATCATGGGAGTTTCTTGCCTGCAGATCTTTCAGTGGGAGTCTTGATAGTAATTGGAAAATAGACTTTTAAGTTGAAAATTTGTAGGGTTTGTTTTCTTGTTTGTTTGCTTTTGTCAAACAGCATCTCAATAACAACGGAAATTACAAAATGAAAATTTTGGCTTATTCAGTTCTTGCTATTGACTGGGCCTGTGATTATTGTGGAGATTCTGGGAAGAATAATAACAGCTTTACTTTTTTTAGTTGTTGGAGTGTTCTGCCAAGGGATCCTGGGAAGTTCATAGACAGTGCCAGATCTCAGAGAACCTATACATTGCAAAGAGTTTCGTCTTCTTTGGTGAAGTGCCTAAATCATCTCTAAACCATTGCAAAGCTTGTTACGAAGAATGTACTTGCAGAATTTACACTCTTCATAGAAACAAGGAAACTTAATGTGGATTTTAGAGCAACCGTAGGATGAAAGAAACCTAGAATAGAATAGAATACAAACCTGTAATAAAATAGATAGAGTAGCTGCATAAATATTTGGCAACTCTGAAGAGACATCTGAGGCTAAGGCTGTTTCACTGCTACTTCAGAAATGCCTGCAAATCCCAAATGGTTAAAAAGTTTGTCACCTAAAAGAGTGTGTGTCCAGCTTGTAAAGTTAAAGATTTGGTTTCAGCCCCAAAGACTTTAGAATTTATACACTCAATGAGAAGCAGAACTTGGATCCAACAAGCAGATGGTGGTAACATGGTATAACAACACCCCCCTTACTAGCAGCTGCAGCATACCAGCTCACAGGCCAGCATCCCAGACAGATGCAGTCCCTGTCACCAAAGGAGAAAGACCAACAGCATCTATTAACAATAACAGAGCTTCTGAGGTTCTTGGGATCAGGAAGGTGTTTTGGGTCAGTAGCTTCCATTGTCTTGACATATTGGAAGAGTTTTGACTCTAAGAGCCTCTGACCAAATTCTTGATACAAAAATAAGTCACTTTGCCATTTGTAGTTCTCCGTTCCATTCATGCCAGGACTTCCAGAGTCTCAGCTGTCACTCTCTGGACTTAGCAAAAGAGTCCTTGTTCCCTAGAACAAGGAGGCCATATTAATACTTTCTGTTGAGATATTTCATGGACAAACTCTGCATGTTGCAGGAACACTGCTGGTCACATAGACTGATTAACCAACCCAGTGAGAGGGTTGCTATAACTATTTGCTCTACTCACACAGGTTTGCCATCTAATCACATATAAATAGCTACACATTACAGTCCCCTCCACTGCATTTCTCTTCACCATACCTCAATAAATGCTGCATTCTTCAAAGCAATTGCTAGATAATTTAGAATTAAACTTCTGAGTTGTTGCTCAGCAGGAGCAAAGGGGAGATACTATGTGAAAGTACTATGTAGGCCAAATACCACAATCCTCATTCTTTCTACATGCTACTTTCTCATGAATATTTCTATTGGTCTCTGCAATTGTTTTCAGCATTTATTATCATTGAAGGACAAAAAATAGTGGGAATAGTTACCACACACCCTGTGCCAAGTACTTCATATATGATATTACAGAGAGAGAGAACTACATTTGTAGCTGGAATCTAGTTGCCAAGCATTAAATCATTTTTAGCTCAAAGTGAATCCCAATTTTCAACTTCCACTGTTTTATAATAATAAGGGGTTTTTTTTTAAAGTAGAAGATAAAAGTTATCCTTATTTAGCAAAAATTTGCCCAGGTAAGATAATTGTATTTCTGTATATCTTGATAAAATGTAGCAGAATTTTGAAAAAAATTAGCCCAAGGAAATCCAGAAACACTTAAAAAAAGAACCATTCTTTATGGCTTATGAGAACCAAAAGGAAAAATATTCTAGGTGTAGCAGGTGCCACAAACCACAGAGAAGAAACTACAAAGAATAATTATGTGTAAATATATCAAAGGAAAGAAATGCTAGCCAGTAGAAGTTTATGAAATAATAGAAAGGTAAGTTAAAACACATAACAATAGGCTCAGACATTATTCAGTTGTTAAGAGATGCTTTGCTGACATGATATCCGGTACTTAGTTCATGCTGGCACACTGTTCACAAGATATCTGTCTAAGATGCAGAGTAATATGTAAAAAATCTGGTATCCTTCACAGAGGAAAAGGCTTGGATTAACTCACTTTTGCTATTGTGCTTTCTATAACCATATCAGAAGGGAATCTGGGTACAGAATGTTTTGCTTAATGTCCCTTACATATAGGTTAGTAAATCCATTATATTATTTAAATTATTATGTTTACCAAAAGTTTCACTTATTATTCCACTCTTGTTCAGTTTGAAATAGTACATTTTTAAAAATAACTAAATACATAGTTCATAAAAATAAAATCCCTTCCCCTTGCACATTCTAAAGACGGTTACTGGTCATTTCCCATTACAAAGCTATGGATTTTGGCCAAAGCCTGCCTTTTACCCAAAGGCAATACCATACCTTGCCTGTGCAGATTCCCTAGACACCCCTGTGTGTTCAGCTGAACAGTTCATATCCACTCACAGCCTTCATTTCAGCTGCAAACATGCTGTCTCTACTGGCCATACACAAATGGACATAGATGTGAGCAGGGACACATGTTTAAAGGATTTATTTGAAGTTTTGAATAGTTTGTCACCTAGCGGGCTTCAGTCTGTTTACACATTCATTCTGACCTGCTCAGTGACTCACAGGGATAAACAGCCTTTTGCTTTTTAAAGCTCGGGCAGATGACAAGCACTTTCAGATTAAACACTAGGCCTGTAAGAGACATTTCCCCCCTGTTTTTGTTTGGTTGTTTTTTTCCGGTAGTTGTGGGTTTGGGTTGGTTTTGGTTTTGTTTGCTTGTTTGGTTGTTTTGGTTTGGGTTTTTTTGAATGGGTGTCATATCTATTGTACGGTTTATCTGAATTCTGACTTTTTTTTCCTGTTCTTTTGTTTTGATAGCACACCCTTCTCTCCTCTTACCACACATCCTAAAAACACAACTGTTCAAATTCCCCTGGACACATGTGAGAGCAGAATGGGGTGCAAGGGGCATCCAAGCATTAGTGACCTGAGAAAGAAGTGGAAGCAAGGGCTGAGTGTTTTGCTGAGTGACAGCAAGTGTTGCTGAAATTCACAGTCTTATGTAGCTATCTGGGTTAGGCAAAGAAGTGCATGCAAACATCCTGGTGCAGCTTTGAAATAAGGAGGATGTCTGCATGAGGGCTTCCATACCCAGAGAAACGAGAACTTAAGAAACACAGGAGGAGATCATAGACATCAAACTCTCCCTGGTTATAATGTCACTTGAAAAACCACCAAGAGACCTTAGAAACTGAGAGCATATAGCAGAGTGACCAATCTGTGCATCACGAACCATATTGTTTAAGCAGCAAGTGCAGCTCCTCTGCCTGATGATTTGTGACTGGCTTGGCCAAACTTCCCATGAAATACAAGACAATAAACACTGGAGATCCTAAAGGCGCCAGATTTGTCTTGAGATGTACCTTCAAATACTGCCCAGACATGTCTCTTAGTGGAGCAGTGGGACCTCAGCTGGCCTTTGCCATATCTCAGGTGTTCTCTATTTCCCTCTTTTCAGAAGTGTGTGATACATGTCTTTCATTTCTCAGTCCCTGAAGATTCTTGCATACAGTTTGTGTTGTATGAGATGGTGCTCATCCCTGGCCTAAGTCTCAGAGCTTGGGAGGCTTTGACATAAACATGGCAATCTGAAGTCCCTGCAGAAAAGCAAGGGAGGGATAATATGCCTGACAAATTACCCTGATGGTTTCCTCTGAAACTGAAATGGTGGCGTATAATCAAAATCCAACAGCAAGCAGCAAAAAGGAAAAGGATATTCTCTATGCTACTTTAAGAGTGCCGGTCCAGACTTTCCTCCAGCCTCTACTTGTGACCAGTCTTAGACCCAAGTGGAAAAGACAACCCTCCTAATTAGAATAAATACACTGCAAAATGTGCTAGAGAGAAAAATACCTTATATTCCCTTTGCAAACTGCTAGCTGAAGCCTTTACACTACGTGCTTTTCTTCAGTTGAGTTTGGGCAAACCTTTTCAATAAATTGTACATGTGAGATACTTTCATTTGAAACACTGAATACAAGACTCAAGAATAAAGCCATAGTTTAATACTTCTTGAGTTTTAACTACGATGCATATCTGTCTTTTATGTGTGTCATTTATTGGGCTTGTGTGGCAAGTTTCTGGTAGTGTGAGGGTGATGGTTACAGGGGTGGCATCTGCGAGAACCTATCAGAAGCTTCTCCTGTGTAATTGCCTCCACCAAGCATGTGCCAGCTGGCTCCAAGATGGGCCTGCCACTGCCAAGTCTGAGCCCATCAGTGATGGTGATAGAACCTCTGGGATAATGTATTTAAAAAGGGAGGGAAGTTACTGTGCAGGATCAAATTTCAGCCAGAGAAGATAGGAGTGACAATATGTGAAGGAAAATCAAGGTCAGTGAAGAAGGAGAGGAAGGAAGTGCTCCATATGTCAGAGCTAAGATTCTGTCCCCTGTAGCCCCCAGTGCAGGTCATGGTGAGGCAGCTGTGCCCCTGCAGCCCATGGAGGACCACAGTGGAACAGAGATGCAGCTGCAGCCTGTGCAGGACCCCACACCAGAGGAGGTGGATGCCCTCAAAGGAGGCTGTCACCCCAGGGGAAGCTGGTGGTGGGGGACAGAAGGACCTGTGCCCACTGGAGAGAGGACACCACAATGTGTTGCAAGTTTGTTGGCAGAACTTGTGACCCCATGGGGTACCCCTGCTAGAGCAGTCAGATCCTGAAGGACTGTGGTCCATGGAAGGGATCCCTGCCGGATTAGTGGAAGAGTGTGAGGTGTCTTCCTGCAAAGGAAGGGGAGGCTGAGACAATGAGTGTAGAACTGATCACAAACCCCAACCCTCATCCCTCTGCACTGCTGCTGCAGAGGAGGAGAAAGAGAATTTGGGACTGAAGTTGAGCCCAGGAAGTAGGGAGGAGTGAGGGAAGGCATTTTAAGGTTTGGTTTTATTTCTTATTACTGTACCCTAGTTTAATTGGTAATAAATTAGTTTTCCCTAGTCAAGTGTGTTTTGCTCATGACAGTAATTGGTCAGTGTCCTTATCTCAATTCATGAACCTTTTGTTATACTCTATCTCCCCTGTCCAGCTCAGGAGGGAAGTGACAGGACGGCTCTGGTGTCCATCCAGGGTCAGCTCTCAACAGTTGTGTTTTGTTTACCTCTAGTGAGAGAACACTTTTTGTGTTTCCAAAAATAATGCATGGACAACAAAGTTTTAAGACTTCAAAATCAGTGTGAATTGACCTAGAGGAGCAGTAAAGCAAAATTTGTCTTGGTAGCCAATAAGAAGTGATTCACACAATTGTCTTACTTTAATTAAAATCTTTCTGTCCTCGACTTTCGTTTCCAACAAATGTTTTTGTAGAAGTGTGACAAAGGAACACTGATCTATAGCTAACTCCACTAATAATTTTAAAAAGTAATTCATATGATAAATTTTGCTCTTTTATCTCAAACCTATTGGATTTACTTTAGCAGATGTCAGCATCTTAAATGCAGTTGGAGCCTGTAGTCTGAAATAGTTGTTGAACCTGCAGTCGTTTATGATCAGCTGTAGTGATGATGTGCTGGATATTACAACCTAGAAAGCAGAGTATTACAGGCATGCTCAGTCTACAGGTCTTGCTGTGTTAGTTTTTGGTGTCCTGGAAAAAAGTATTCAAAGATATTGAAACCAACTGTTTCTCCTGTTAGTGCACCAGATGCTTATCTTCTTGCTTTGTATATCAAAATATCAGTGTCAAAATTTACTATTACTGCATGAACTGGAGAGACTTTGATCTAGAGATAAGATGGTTCAGTCAATATTATGCAGCAGCTGCCCTTAGTATATTTAAAAACAAAATTTTAAAAAAATATTTTTATTATTATTCTGTTACAATATGATAAGCATGAATCAAAGTGAAACAAAGTAAGTAATAGGACAGTCACAAAATAATTTTGAATCAACAAATTATTTTGAAATTAAATAGAAAATGCATTTTCAGAAACAATTTTAGTTTAAGTATTTTTACATTTTGGATTCTCAGGGAATTTAAAATCTGTATTTATCTAATTCCACGGAAACAAAATTCCAGGCTTTACTACAATCTGTAAAGTGAAAGAGAATTCAGAGTGCTGACAGGCATAAAATGTTGCTTGGACCCTGGGAAAACTTTGAGGTAAGTAATAAAAGTAGGATATAAGATAGAGAAAATATAGGGAACTTTCAAAATGCATCTGTGAAATGACAAGGGATCCTATGAATAATGGTAGCATAACTGAACAAAGGGAGGAGGGGAAAGAGCACGGAGAATAGGGAGGGAGAAGGTGACAGCTAAAGGTCTATATGTTGTCACAGAAGATGTTGTACAGCATTTATTTGAGAATTAAAAGAAGATTTCATGCACCTGTATGTCTTTCGAAGATCATAAGAGGTGGGTTACAGCAATTAGTGAACTTCTTAATTCTTTCCTGGGAATAATCAAGAAAGTGTTGCTCACAAATGTGCTTGTTTGACAAACTGCATAAACACATTTGTCAAGGACTCATCTCCCAGATGTCCTCAATTCTGCATGCAGTCAGCAAATGCAATTGACAACCTCCCTTGGGTCGAAAAAAGGCCCATTAGAAGCATTGCTGTCCTACCCATCTGCTGAAACTGTTATCTGAGGCAGCTAATTATATGTTTCACTCTTTCATTTCCAGAATCAAATATACCTCTCAGTCTCTGTATCATTGATTGCATTAACTGGAATTATTTGCAGGAATCATGGACAGTGAACTTTACTTCACCCTGAAGACAGGGATAATGGTCCTTCCACCTCTATTTTTTTTACTTTGTGAAACCGTTTAGCACAGGGGGAGTGAACAGGGATAATTAAAAAAAAGACAATCTATTTTTACATTTATTGCATTGCCCATCATGGACAGAAAATAAGACTTGGCCTAAATTCAGGAAATATAGGACTCCTCAGGACTTTGTCCTAACTGCTCCCATGTCCTACTTAATCATAAAACCAGATATCTGGCATACTTCTTGCATGATATACAGTTATGAGTGTTGGTCATGAGGTGGATATTGCAGTACATTCTATCAGATCATCCATATAGGCCTATTTAATATTTTCTCTTCTTGTTTAGCGCCATATTGCTGCAGCAGGCCATAGCAACAGGGAGCTCACTACTTTACGAGAGGAAAGTGCTCCAGAAATGTGCGATTTCCCTGGAGTGGAACACTGCTGGTGAAGAGTGTGTGTGCTGGCAAAGTATTGCTGAAGACCTGGAGTGGCCACAGGCAAGCACAGAAGAGCAGTGGGGGAGCTGTACCACTGGCAATGGGCTATTGGAAAGAACTTAAACCACTAACAGGTCCTTTTACTGTTATTGTACACATTAACCCTCATGACCAAAATGGGCTTTATCAGGAAGAAACTGGTTGACTGGCATACCTGACTCCACACTAGAAATAATTTGCCTTAGTTACCTAAACATTGCTTGCATATTTTCCAAAATGCAATGTTGAAAAGACAATAAATCCTAAACATAGTTTAATTGAGCAGAAATTTATGCTAACATTGTTAGTTTTTCTCATTGGAAGCTCTCCTACATAGTCCAGATAGTATATTCAGAGAATTACATTATTTGTGAGAAATACATTTGTCAGCTCCTTTCATGTCATTTACCACTATCCTTAGCCAAAGGAATATAAGCCATGGGATGTAGCATGAATTTTCTGCTCTTTTGTTCTTTAGGCTTCTTTTCAGTATGAGCCATGTCAGCTTCATTGAAAATGCTCATTTGGAGATTATATGAAATCAGAAATTTCCAAATTTATGGTTATTAGAAAGGTTCTAAATCAGAACAGTATGTTCAGATACATGTCCTCCCTTCCTCTGCAAGATGTTCTTAGATTAGATTCATAAAGCCATTTACTTTTTTTTTAATGTCACTTCCTCATTTTGACTGATGGTTTTGTTTTATGTTATCTGATGGAGATACAGGCACATTAACAGAACAGAACACATAGAGACTGAAGACAATTGTCTTTATTAAGAAAACTTTACATACCTTTATACAAAATTTGCTACTTTAAGTTAAATTAAAAATTTAAATTAAAATTGTTATATGTTAGGGTATTATGCAGTTAGGTCACTTCAAGGCCTGAACAATCCCACTTCTTCTAGCCTTTCCACACAGGACAGGTGCTGTACCTCAGTACTACTGCATTGTGTCAGTATTAACCATTCAGACCTCTGTGGGGTTGGAAAGTTGCATATTTTGAGCTGGGTGACCAAAACTTTGCTTATGATGGCACCACTTCACTTAGGGAAGACTCCAGGCTAGGAATACAGGAGAAATACATTTTATATGAAAGCTTGTGTAGTCTCCCCCTGGATTTTCAGACATCACTTCTGACATTCTGCAATCTGAAATTCTTATTTGCGTACAAGACAAGCTCACAGTAAGAAAGTAGAAATTTGTTGAATCCCACGGGAAAAATATTGCTAAGCATCTAAGTAGCTCTAAAGTTAAGAGAAGAAAATTGCAACTCATGTTCTGTGCGGTTCATCAGAGGTATACGTAATTGTACAAACATGTTTTCTTTGCTTATCTGCTGGTAGATATGTGTGTTATCAGCTGTGAAATTGGTTACAGTGCTGGAATCAATCCCTTTCAGCACGGGCTTTGTGTTCTTGTTCTTTCCATGGGAATTTTGAAACTGCTGGCAGGGTATTTGTTATACTTTGCTGACACACCAGTAAAAATACATATAAAAACTGTTTCAGAGTTTTAGGTCAAATTTTTGCTCTTCACTATGCTAATATTAATACAGAGTAAAGCTACTGCCTTTCTACTTGTGTAACCAAAACCAGAGCTTTGCCTTAAGGAACACGAGTTCAAATGGCAAGGTATTAAAAACACAGATGCAGAGAGAGAGGTCCACGTGTGGAAATGGTTTATATTAAGAAGCAGTTGCTGAAACAAATGAGAGTTTTGCCAGTGCAAGGCCCACTTGATTCCATATTTTTCTTTGTGACTTGTTTTAGAGACATGTATAATTAAGACAATTCATTCTGCCTAGTCATGACTGCTTCAGATCACTTCTAATCTCCTTGGCACTCTTTCGGTATTTTTTCTGGACTGATGCTGAACCAAACTTCCAATTCTAGTTGTGCATATATTCAACCAGTGGTGACAGTGGGGCCATGATTTTTAATATCTTCAGAGCGTTACTTCCAGTTAATCACAAATGTTAATTGTGACAACTGGCTGCATAGGATATATAAACCTTCCCATTTCCTTGTGCGTGAAAGGCTTGCTAAATTCTCTGCACAAACTTTCACTGTGTCATTGTAATACCTGAAGGAATTTCTGAGGAGGAAAGTTCAGTGAAAAACAAGTTCAGGCCTGCTCATGCTGAAGAGAGATGATAGAAAATATTAACCAAAGTGATTTCTGTTTTCCTTTGCCTCCTTAGCAGGTTTGGCACCAAGCTTCAGCATTTCTGATAATAATAGGTGAGTAATACTGCAATAATAGATTAGTACCCTAGCAATAGGTGAATAATATTCTTATTGGTTCATTATCTTTCTTAGATATAGATCTTGGACACTATGGTCAGAGCTTCTGTTCCCTTTATCAAAATATTCCTCAAGATCAAGGCTGACTGTGGAGAAAGGTGTCAGTCATGGAGTCAATACTGAATTGTAAGAAGAAATCATAACAATAATAAATTTGATAATTTTTGAATGTTTTGTTTTTCTGAAGTTATTTTTACATAACTTAAACCCTAAGAGAATAATACAATTACTTTGAAGATTAATTCTGCTTTTTTGCCAGTCACAGGACTCTGTGCTGTTTCCACACTTATGCTTTTGAATTGGTAGAAGCCACCTCATGACGCGTGTGTCTGAAGATTATAACTGCTAATGTATTTTGCTCTGAAAGACACAATTGGTCCTGTGGAGTAGGTGTATCTCTTGTTATTGTTTACCATCAGGCTGAGTTTGGGTGGCCTCTAGAGAGTGTGTGTTTATTAAAGTGGGCACATGAAATTGGCAGAGCCCTGGGCATTTGCTGGAAATCTCCATCTTGGCTTGCTGCTAATACTCTCAAAAACAGGAAACAATGATGTATTTGTTCCAAAATCCTGCACACTGCAGGGAACATTATTTTATGCATAGTAATCTAACATAAAGGCAGGGGATTTTTCTTGGTGAATATGAAGAGGATGCAAGTCCTGAAAGCAAAGGTATTGCTTCTCTTCTTGTTTAGCTTTGTTGGTTTTTGTCTACGCTTGAATTTGTCTGAGCCTGGAAAAACCATGAAGCATTTCCAAATCCTGCTGTGTATTCACAATATTCTGGCACACAGCATTAGCACAGTGTAAGTGCAGGCTCCTACCAAACACTGTAGCCCATGTGACATTTTGCTGTCCCAGGTCATGGTAATGTCTCAGTGGCAGATGGGGCACATGGAGGTAATATGGCCGGGCAGACACTTCCAAGGCTCATCCATACTGTAGGAGAGCATATCCTAGAGAATGTTTAAATACTTGGTGTGCACATGAGGTTTTCCCAGAGATAACTAGTTGAATGGCCTCAAACTGCTCAAAAAGTGCAGTGGGTAAGCAGTGGTGGACAGAAAGAGAGCTTAGCATCAAAGCCACTTGGCCCTGCAAGGTAGATATCATCACCTCAAGATTAATATTTGCTTTAAAAAGCACTGTTTTGAGCAAATCATAAATTTGCAAAAATATACTGCCTTCAGATGGGGCCCAGGTATTTGTCTTGCCAGTTTGCACTTTTTTTCTCTTTGACCTCTATATTTTTAAATAATTTGAGCAAGGGACCAAAAACCTCTCACTCATAACCAAGGAAGGAACAGTAGTCTTCTGAGTTCCAGATATATGCATTGGTGCAAGCTCTGTGTGTGCGTAATTATTTATTGTCATAAATGTCAATGTCTACTAGCACATGCAGAATTGCTCATAACTTAATAGATTCGTTAAAGCTGATGTTATTTCATGCAAATGTATTTTGAGCGTGTCTCTTAGTGTGGTGCCAGAAGTGAAATAAATTTCACTGCTCAAATTCTTTGCTGTGGCTGACTGAATGACTTCAGGCATGGCTATAAGCAATACTTCATTCTCTGGTGCAATATGTATATATGGCTTATTCGTGAAAAATGAACTTTTTCCAGGGAAGCATGGAAAACAGTGCAAAATAGATAAAGGAAGGACAGTTATCAGGGTGCCACATTGAACATAGAACATATACCAAAGGATGCTTTGTAACATCTGTCTTTAGACCTAAATTAATGAAAGATCAAAAAAAAATCTTTAAAAGTTTGGAAAAGTAGTAAGTATCTAAGAGAAATGCTATGTTTCTTATTACATCCACTGGCAATACAACTGAAATGAGACCAAAGAATTATGTTTCTATTAAAGTTTGGAAGATGCACAGATAAACTACTCTTATCCTATGAAGTGCTAAGCATCAGTAACCACACAGCTACCTAGCTGATACTGTCATGGCATTGGCACTGTACTCAGTTGCATCAGTGGTGTTGAGCAGCAAACAGACAAATAAGCCTAGGACAGAACTTGTTGAAATAACAGAGGATTCACATGAGGTCAAGTAAAAACATAAACACAGACTGAAAAAAAACAGAGCAGGTTTTGTGCACAAAAGGATAAGCAATATAGAAGTTATGGGAGAGCATTTGATGGTCTCTTCTTTCATGATCTTGTGTCCAGAAAAGAAAATCACTGTGAAAAAACATACATATAATGTTAGAACCATTCCCATCTAAGTGGATGCTGACAGTGATAATCTCTTTGGTGGGTTTGCCTTCACTAACACTTGCTAGGAGATTCCCTGCAAAATGAAAATTAAATATTATATATGATTTCAGCCATGACCAAGGCAAGTAGCTCAGAACTGTAGTGCAGCAAGCTTTAATTAAGAGTATCAGGTGGAAGAACTTGGAAGAGAAGCTCGTAAGATGTTCTGGACAAATGTTATTTAATGGTATTTGAGGGTGGGTGTTTTGGGATGATATTGCTGATAGATCTAGCAAAAAGTAAGTCTCAGAGAGGACATCTTCAGAGCACATCTGGGAAGCACAGAGATCCCCTTCCCTGCTTTTTGAATGCAAGGAATGGAGTGAATGGAATAAAATGCTGTGAACAATGTAACATAATAGTAATATCATGCCATGCACAATTTTGTCTTCGTGCAGTCAATGTAAGAAGAGATATTTTATTTATTTAAAGATGCTTTTAGAGACAGTTCCTACCTGTTTGAAGAACAACAGTGTGAAAACAGCTTTGAGTTTTAACTAATACAATTGCTACAAATGAGTAGCAATTCCCTTCAAGAGGAAACTTAAATAAACCCAAACTTGAGAACCATGCAGTGATGGGGAATTTTAAATTAAGTTATACAACTAACAGAATAGATGAGCAATATGGTAGCTATTGAAAACCAGAAAAACCATACATGTGTATTGTTCAAATCTAAAATAAAATTGCATGATGTGGAAGAGAGAGAATTGCCCTGTAATTACACTGATAATTGAATGTGTTCAGCTTCAAATAGGAAAAGAGATGTGTACTAGTTCTGTAAATCAAGTAAACATATTCCTGCATTTGTGTAGTTCATTTTCATGTTAACTATTTATTGGTACTAAAATTGTGCAGCCATGTACATAAATTTTAGGTTAAGCAAAGTTGCAAACTGTTTCCTGAACACATCTGTTGAACAGCTTATGTTACCCAGCTCCAAATCAAAACAAAAAAAAAAGAAGAAAAAAAGCGTGTATTGTGCCTTTCTAAAGTGTATACCATTCTTAAAGAAAGAAATATGTACAAAAGAAGGAAATAAAGTTGCCATAACATCCTTTTGTATGTTAGTAGCTGAGGGAGTGTGCACTGCTCTGTGGGATCCTAAGCATATGCATTGGGCATCAGAGACATGGATGCGCTCCATGATGCTTTACATTACATGGATGAAAAGAAATCAACAAAGACAGGGCAGGACAGGGCATTTTTCTCATGGTTCCTGAAGCTTGTTTTCCCAGCAGTGTGACTCAGAGATCCCCAGCGAAAGTCTAGGCCCAGTGTCTGTATAGGGGGAGGCATCGCAGGGAGCTGAGCCGCTGTGACACGCTCATGCTGAGGA
>VYZT01030066.1:0-39760 GCA_013400735.1 Pomatostomus ruficeps | reverse complement strand
AACAAACATTAAACCTAACTTATCACATGTGCCAGTCCAGTCATTTCTTATCACGTCCAGGGATGGTGAGTCCAGCACTGCACTGGGCAGCCTGTCCCATTGCTTAACTACCCTTTCTGTGAAGAAATTAACTCGATCCCAGGCAAAACATGCACACTGACAGAATTGCATAGTGTGATGGTGTCAAATTACCTTTTATTAATTATAACCACTAAAGATCTAGCTTTCCTAACAAAAAAAAAAAAAGGCTATATTATTCTCACTCTGTAATTTGCAGAATTTTAACTTGTTTTTTCAAGAAGATTCAACCTTGGTCTGCATTTTTCTCATCTAATCGACATATTTCAATGAGAAACAGGTTTTTGGTTTTTTGTACCTCTACTCTGGATTGCAGCATTACAGAATATCCTTCTAACAACTACTTTATTTTTTTTTAATTTGCTAAGCTCCACATAAAAATATATTATCCCAAAGCTAGGCCACTGTCCGTTATAGCAGAAATGGGGTCACTCTGTAGAGGCAGTGGGTGTTTTTTATCCATTTCTGTCATGCTAGTTAGTAAAACTATGTGGGCCTAAGCTATTGCCCAGTCAAATGTTGGTGTGTAATTGACCCAGCTGCCAGAACCCCATGACACCGTGTCAGCACGTTCTGTGCTCTGTAATTTTGAGAACTGGTGCAATAGAAATTGCTCCCGTGAAATGTTTAGTATCATCAGACCTGTTGAAGTCATGGGCAATTGAAAGCACTCCAGAATTCACAGGAGGTCTTCAGGACTTCATTGACAACACTTCAAAGAGAAGGTAGGCACCCATGTCATAAATAAGCTGAGGTATTTGCCACCTAGCTTTCATTTAATGCAAAGGAAATCCATAAGGAGAATTTTCAGCACTGTGGGACTCAATCCAGACAAAACAGGTGAGGAGAAAGGATTGTATTTCTCCTTTCCCACTCCTGTAATATTTATATATTTGTAATTCTTATCATGTTGTCAATACTTCTACTTGCATTGTGAGGCCCAGGATAAAAGTCCTTTTGTACTTTAGAAAAGGGATTTCAAGACTGGTCTCACATTTTTACAAGACTTTCCTAATGACTGCTCTTAATTGCTTGTATGAACAAGGTTTCTCCTGAGATCTGGCAAAGTTAACCCTTTGGGTAAAAATGCTTCAATGTTCTTTGGACTCAAGAGACAAGGGCAACTTCATCTCCTTATTAGAATGCTCAGCCTTGCAATTACACCAAATTCAATTAATGAAGTCCCCGTGTCTACATAAACATCCATGTCCTCTAAATTTGGAACCCATTTTGAAACTTGCAATTCAGTATCATCATTAATTGTTCTCTATAGCAACACCCCCTATGAAATTCTATAGCAACACTCCCTAGCAACTCTCCTATTTTGGTGTCACGTGTCTTAACCAACTTGTGGATGGCCTTAACAGTTCAGATCAGTTAATTTTTGCTTAGGTGCAAAGTCTTCAGAGAAATTCCATAACTAACAGTAATAGTTCACAAAGGAAATCCCTGCCTAAGCCTACATTGACAAATGTTGATTCATGCTCATAAGATTCTTCTTTAAAAAACTCTCATTTTAAAACTCAGTGCCTCAGGGATAGCATTATGTTTAGTCTTCTATATTTACTTTCAGTTGCTGGATCTAAACAATACTTTGTCTAAGGACTCTACCAGTAAATTATGGATTGTGAAAGAAAATTGATATTCTGTACATCTTAAAAAATATAGGGACAGGCTTGAGACAAGTTTAAGTACATAAAAATATCTTTCTGTAATCCGTAGCTGATGGCATGCAATAGACTCCAGTGATTTAAGTGACTTTCAGGGAAACACAAAGAGAAACAAAAGCAGAAAGAAACTCTTACTCATGCTGGTGGAAATCACTTTCAATGAGAAAGATTGCAAAAGCACATAACCCTTCAGGATGTACAAATGCAAGACGACAAGAGCAGCAGCACAAAAGCAGTGGCAGCAGCAGCCAAGTGCCACCATGCCAGCTTTGGCGTGCCCAGGTGACCGCTTGCCCCACTGCCAGCAAAAGGCAGTAGCAGCAGCACCATAGGCCCAGGGATGCAGTGCTGCAAGGGGAAGCCCCTGAGCATCTCAAAGGTTTGGGCACTGGAGGAGCTCAGAAATGACAGTGGCATTTCTGTTGGCAGTTAGCACCCTTTGTTGCATCACTACTCAATGAGACTGGTACCTGACCTGAGAAAGCTTTACTGGCTCTTCCTGTGGCTGACAGAAATTCCCTAGCAAGAGTTTACAGGTAGCACAGATGCAAGCAAAATCCATACCAAGTTACAGTGATTGATTTGGCTTGCAGTGGCACAGAGGCTTAGCAGGATCAGAACCCCATAACAGTATGTGCTGAACAACATATTAGTGAAGATGTCCCTTCCCATTGCAGGGGCCTTTAAAGGTTCCTTTCAGCTCAAATTGTTCTATGATTCTGTGAGAACATAGAAACTTGTCCAACACAGACAAGAAGAAAAAGAAATTTATTTAGTTCCACAATGAAGTTATTAAAGATCAGCTATAGCACTCTAAGTTATTAATATATGTGCTCTTCCCTTCCCATATTTACAAATTAAATGCAGTGTTCCTAAATTGCTTTTGCAAATATTTGCATGTACATGCACAGCTTCCTGCATTAGTCAACATCACGTTTCCTCAGAGCTAGGCAAGAAGCTTTTGTTTGAAATGTCAATGCCGTGAAGGTGTGAAAATCTATGAACTCACTGGAAATAATGTACCTGACTACAATGATCACAAGTTTTGTTAACAGCTCACTGAAATAAATGGATTGTTGCAGTTCTTCTTTCGCCTTTAGCAAAACCCCAGCTATAGCCAAGTGAGAGATTTCTGCCTTTGCAATGTGTTGATTCCATTTCACTGGCCACAGCAAATTAAAAACATATTTATGAATTTTATTTAAAGGATAAAATCAATAATGATCCAGACTCTTGGCCTCTTCAGTGAATTGTCAGGATTATTTTGGAGGATTATTACATTGGCAGGAATACTTAGCAAATCTATCAAAATTATGTGCAAAGCTTTCTGACCGCAAATTATTTTTTTAAACTGATGCCAGATTTGTCCTCTTTTAGCCATATCCAGATGTCTAAATTTAGAAACAAAAGCTCTGCATATCCTGTATCTTCTAAAAGCAAAGGGGAGGTAAGAAGAGCGTGGGTTTTTTTGTCTTTTTGTTTTTTAAAGTCAAGGCAGCCTGCTACCAACAATAGCTAAATATGGATTTAGGAGTTGAAAAGAGTATCACCATCAGAAGAGCGACTGGTTTCAACTACAAAGTACACATATTTCTGCTGTTCAGAACTGTAGGGTTCCAGTCCCACCTTTAGCAATCAGCGAGTGAGACTGGCCAAGTATCTTCCATGCAAAACCTGAGGTACCCCTTTCTAAAAGAAAGTAGCAGATGACAGACATTTCTCTAAGACCTAGAAGGAGCTTTCCAGTTACTTTTCCACATCTATCAAACTAGGATTTTTTATTAGGCTTACTGCCAAACCTGTGATTTAGGGCTCATGGAAGAGATTGGGAAGCAAATAGTCTATGTCATCAGATTAAATGTCTTTAACATGTCTTTTAGACAGACACTTTGCAATCAGTGACACCTTTTTTTTTACTTACTAAAGGTCATAAAAGTCTAAAAAGGTAGAGTTAAAATTTCTGAAACATTCAGTTAGTTGCATGCAAATGGAACAGAAAAATAGTCCTTGTATAGAGGAAACTAAGCTATCTTATAACGTTATGATAAATATATTTTCTTTCAACAGTATGGAAAAGCAGCATAGATCAATGACAGTTGTAATTATGTTAATTATTTCTATAATGTATAATATTGGAACTTGTTATCTCAGTGAAAGAAGGAAAATGAAATTCTTTCTCCAATAGCAGAGCTAACATATTCTTATCTAGACTGTCAGTGGTAACTTGGAGCCCTCTAGCTCACAGTTCTTTTGTGATATTTTGAAGTCTATTACAGCACTGCTAATTGTGTTTGGAAACATTGATTTTAGGAAAGAGATGGAGTGTACTACATTAGAAAGCATTTGAGCCTTGGCAAAAATATACTGCGTATAGTGGAAAGGAAGTAAAGATTGACTTGTACTTGTACCCCATGGGGAAAGCATAAACACTTGTTAATTATAGAGGAAGCTAACCACCGAGGTGGCTGGGGACACGAATTCATATTTCCAAACAAAGAAAACGAAACATTCGCTTACACAACCCAGCAGAGGAAGGGCTGCACAGACCTCTCTGCAGTAATGAGCTATCTCCCCAGGGCAGACAAACACAGACAGCAGCCCAGAGCTGCTCCGAGATGCCAGAATGAGCAAGGCTGATTGACCGGAAAAATGTAACCTTGTCTTGTCATGGCCAGCACCTTAACCACCCCTCACAGCACCACAATGAGGCCACTCTGACACAGACTGGCTCTGCCAGCAGTCTCATGCAGTGCTGCTGTTCCCTGCAGCCCTTGCACCTCTTATCGTCCGCCCCAGTAAGAGAGTCAGAGTTAAATGGAGCTTGGGTGGGCAAGGAAAACCTTTCAATCAGCCTTGACCTGTGGTCACAGGAGGAGCTAGGGAACCCATTCAGTGCTGCTTATCCACCATGCACAGTGCAAAGGCCACTGCCCTCGTGTCAGCCAGGATATTCCTTTTAGGCAGCTTGAGCTCCCAGACCTTCCTTGCCCGTGAAAAGTCCTGGGGCCGTTGCAAGTCCCAAGGGCTATGCCCATAGCAGGGCCTTGAGCACCCACCCCACTGAACTGTGAGCGTGCTGGTGTGCCAGACCAAGCACCCGAGCCGCCTTTACAGGAGGGCTCATACCCACACTGTACCCAGTAAATCCCATGGGTAAGACCACTGTGTCTTGGAGGGGAGGAGGGCTTAGCACATGACCACAAGTGCCCACTGGCCCCTGAGGAAGAGGAAGACCCAGGGACACTGGGCTTGCTACAACAGGCACAGAGACATCACAGGTTGAATTTGAGCTCTGCTTCATGAAAAAGAACAATAGCAACACCTTGACCTCTGACCTTGTTCATTACTTTAAAGCTGCTGAAAAGACCCCAAGAAGTAGACATGAATCCAATTTCTATCCAAGCAGAGTAATAAAAAATAAAGTCATTGCTTCCAGTGCTGTGCTCTGCATATGCAGTTCTTTTTCCATGGGATTTTTACTTGTAACAGAAAACTCATAAGAATACAAAGCAGCTTGTCTGATAGCTGCTGAAATGTATTTAGTGACAACCTATGCAGCCAAGTTAGAGGCAGGAGATGGAAGAGACTCTGCTGTGCCTCTTTGATTGTAATTGGAATATAAATAACTGTTTTCTCTAGTCAGATACATTCTGCACAGTGGACGTAAATTAAGATCAGAAAAATAGTAGGCTTTGAATATATGAGGAACAAATGCTTGCCTGGTACTTCTGTAACAGTAAAAGAAGGGATTGAAATCAAACTCTGTGACAAATTATTCTGTGTTGTTGTACACACTCAGTGAAAATATGGGAAGAGGTAGAGCTCTCAGGCTCAGTGCACAGATGTCTTTGTATAGTTATTTGTTTTCTTATTTGTATTATTCACAAAGGATTGTAGTGCATAAGATTAGTGCAGCTAGACAAAGCAAAGCCTTGCTGCATTAGCACATGACTTAGCAGGTTATCTGGGCTGCAGCTGGATGAACTGGATGAGTGAAAATCCATGGCAGTAGCTTATAGTGAGGCTGGTATGGTGGAATGGACAAACCCAACAATGCATTAGTTTGGCATAACACCAGGGAAATTAGATCAGTGAAATTAGCCTGTTTTAGCATCCATGTTCAGAATAAGCCAGGCTGGGCACTTGAGTTTAGGCAGCAAGGTCTGTATTCCCCAGACCCCAGTTTTTATTAAAAAAAAAAATCTATATACCAATTGATTGAAAAAGGGATGGGAAGGGGGGAATAGAGACAGGAGAGAGAGCTGAAGGGAATGAGGGAAGTAAAGAAAGGTCAAATACTAAAGAAAAACATTTCCAGTGGCTCACACAGATGGAAAGGATGCAAAGGTTTACTCTCAGTCCAGCTGACAAATGATATGTTGAAACGGAAATGTAACAGAAGTGGAAAGATTATGAGTCAAAATACAAGGGCACTGTTAATAATTCATTTCATTGCCTTGTTTCTTGTTTTCAAAATTGTGAACCCTTGTCTTAACCTTCGCTTTGACAGAATAAAGAAAACTGATTTCTTTTATCCGTAAGGCTCACCTATAAAAAAAGCCAACTCTGAATGAGACGACAAGTAAAAAGGTTTCCCATTCTTCTGAGCAGTGATTTGAACAGAATGAATAGGCAAACTCACAGAGGGCCTTTCATACAGCAATATCAGGAAAGCCTAAAAAATTGGGGCACACATTTCACACTCCTCTACAAAGGCCTGTTTTGGTCTGGGAGCGCTGACAGCCATGCTGTCAGGACAAATTCCTTTTGGCAGATGATGGCCAACACAGACCTGAAGAGACACATAATGTCTATGAATCTCAGAATTAAACACTCTCAATATCCATCAGAAACAGAATTCTGAGCTACAGCCAGGTAAAACTGAGCAAACTCCAATTAATTGCAAGCATCTGCAGGAAGTAAGGGCCACAAATCATCCATATAGTTTGTTACACCTGTCACCAGTGTCATATCATCTCCCCACCATAACTTCTTATGTGAACATCATTCAGCATGGGTTCATTACCTTTCAAACCACAAGTGATTGCTTGCTAAGAGTGCAGAGAAAATACTATGTTTTTTAGGAACCAAATTTTATAGAATAATTAATGAGATATGAGTGAAGAGAAAATTAGTGATGTGCTCCTCTGACATGAAGGAGAAGCTTGTATGTACAGGATCACTTTTTCAGTACAGCATGTCTGAAGTATCCAGCAAGATTCTGTAAGAGACCAGAATGTTGTGGTTAATGGCTTAAACATTGTTATAAAGGACTTTTTGCCTATTACGGCAAAACTGTATAAAGAAGCTGTGACCACCAAAGCCCACCCCTCCCTGAATATGCCTCCTGACTGGAACTTTGGACTCTGAGTTAAGTCACCTAAGGGAACTTGAGATAAGATAAAGGTGACACCATTGGAGTCTGTGGAGTGATGATATTTTCTACTTAATGTGTCTTTGTCACTCTCTTTCTCTCCCCCTCACTTTTGTTATTTCTTTCTATCTCTCTTTCTCTCCACCTCACAATTACTGCTAAATAAAATCCATACTATTGACTTCGGCCTACGGTCTCCTTTGCACCTTAATTTGGGCAGAGGCATCTCTCTAATAATTTTAATAACCAGATCATAACAGATTCTCAGATGACCTTGATATGTTAGCTTTACTAACAGGGTGTGGATAGTAGGGGACTGTGCAGGGGTGGTCTCTGTGAGAAAAAAACAGGGGCTGTACCTATGTCCCAGTCAGCTGCAGGATGGACCCAGACACAGCTGAGACAGAGATATTGAAGGCATCTCTCTGATAAAATGTTCAGGAAAGGGTAAAAAATGATGCACAGCAGCTGTGAGAATGAGAAGTGAGAACAAATGGGGGTGAAACAGCTCTGCAGACACCAAGGTCAGGGGAGAAGGGGGGGAAGTAGATGCTCCAGCAAGTCCCCTGTAACCCACATAGATGAGCATAGGTGTGGCTTTGCAGCTCATGGAGCTAACAGTGGAGCAGACACCCATCCACCTGCAGCCCAGAGAGGACCCCATACCTTGGCAGGGGGACATGCCCTGAAGGAAGCTTCAGCCTGTGGAGACCCCATGCTGGAGCAGATTTTCTGGCAAGACCTGAGACCCATATGGGAGCTCACACTGGAGCAGCCCATTTCTGAGGGACTGCACCCTGTGCCCAGGACCCACACTGGAGCAGTTTGTGAAGGAGTGCAGCCCATTGGAGGGACCCCACACAGAGCAGCAGAACAGCATGAAGAAGAAGGAGTGGCAGAGATAAATTGCTATGAAAGGACCAAAACCCCCCACTTGTTGCGATGTGCTGTTGGCCGGGTTTCGGTTTTTCCTCTTGGCCAGGCACTGCTGTCTCCCCCCCGCCCCAGGCATCTGGTTTCTCCCCCTGGAGGGCTCTGTATTTCACAATCCTATACAAAGCCCGCTAAATTCAAACCCTGCATCCCTACCTCATAGGATGTTTGTATCCTCCCCCACCCCCTCGTGTTGGTATATATGTAACTGTAACACGCAGTGCCAGGGCTTCCCTGGCACAGCCCCTCAGCTTGTCTCTCCTTCCTCAGTGCGCCTGGAACATTGGTGAGTTAGGTGAAACATTGCTGGACCGTCACCAGCCCCCCTGCACCCCCGAAGCAGCCCGGCAGCCCCTGAAACCACAGGCGGATGCCTGGTGCCCCTGCTGGCAGCACCGTGGCACCCACTCCCCATTCCCCTGCACTGCTCTGAGGGAAGGAGGTGGAGGAATTGAAAATGAAGCAGTGAAGTTGAGCCTGGGAAGATGCATGAGAAGTTTTATTTCTGTTTCTCATTATCCTACTTAACTATCCATTTTTAGCTGTCAATTAAATTAATCTTTCCCAAGCTCAGTCTGGTTTTTGTGACAGTCATTGGTAAATGATCTCCCTGTCCTCATCGAAACCCACAAGCTTTTTCTGTCTTAATTTGTCCCCTTGTCCTTTTGAGGAGGGGCAGTGAGAGAGGGTCTGGGTGGGAATTTTGCAGCCAGCCAAGGTTGAATTCTACCACACATTTCTAATATAAGAACAGAAAAGAAAAACAGGGGTTGGGGTTAAAAAAAAAAAATCATAATTGAAAATTTGGTAGGAGCAGGGAAACCTGTGACTTGTAGTACAACATAACAGTTGGTTTTCCAAGTTAATTTTGACTATGCTCTTTCAACAGGCCAGGAAAGTCATTCATTCTTTGGGATATCACACAGGGAAATGAGTTTAGGCTGAGTTTAAGGACCCACCAGAAGTCACTGCTGTTGAACAAAAATAAAGCTAGCAATATATTCTCTTGATTCTAGAAATGACTTAATGGTAAAGCTTCAGAAATTGCAGCTGGGGGCAGGGGTGGTTATTATTTCCCCTCTCCATTACAGCAATCATGAGAGTGTTATGAAAGCTGGGAGCTTTGCCCAGAGGAAGGACTTTGCTTTCAAGTGAACTCCATAGGTTCAGGGAATTTGAACTGAGCATAATATTTGATGCATTAATTGGAGCACTTGTCAAATGTAACATTTTTAGTGCATGATGATGTCTTCATTAATCACGATGATAGTGTGTGTATAAAAGCCAAAACGGAAAGAAAAGCTGAAGAGATCAGATTGCAATTACTTCTAACCCCCCAAAGGAGGGAAGAGCTTGGTAACCGGGGCTTTAGGGCCATGTCCTAATTTTAGATGTGCTTTCTGAGTTCCTGCTACCATTGTCTTTGGCAAGTGTGCTTCCAAAGTTACATTGTGCACCTCTGCCTACTTTTTCATACTTGGTAGCCATACAGACAGCAATTGAGTTAAAATTAATTTGAGTTTTTAAACAGAAGGGAGGCTGAGTCTTTTCTTCCTCCAGCAGAAATATGATTAAGTTTTTTCTATTTCACTTTGTCCTACAAACAGAAGATATCCATAAATTATAGCAGCATAAAGGCTTGGCCTTTTCACATCCAGATAAAGCAGCTGTTTGAAGAATGTTTTTCATTTCTTCAGCCCATTGAAGATATGCTCTGCTTTTCCCAGTGGGTTCTTTGACTCTTCAAACTCACTCTTTCCGTTTAGTTGCTTACCTAATATGACATTGATATTTCCATTTATCTCATTTGTGGTAAGTGAAAGGTCTTGTCAATAGGGATTTGGCACATCTAAAAGTTTCAGTAAGAATTATTTTCCTTTTTAATGAAATAATTTCCTAATACTCAGTCTTTTAAGAGTGTCACGTTGGGCTGACAAGAAATTGTTTCTTTTAAAGGTTCCAGAGACTTTTCCCAAGGTGGCTACAACTCAATCAACATAGAAAATGGTCTTACAAAATGTTTTTGCAATTTCAAAGGGCTTGAGGTCTCAGTAGCTCCTTGCTGTGATGTGAAGAGGTGACTCAGAACCTATAGCTGGAGTGTGCCAGATTTAATTATAAAAGAACTCAATGCAGGTCAGCAAAATTCTCTTAAAGGTTAGCTTGTTCCAATATACTTTTTATGAAGAACTGCAACTGAAATACAACATCTTCAAAAGGCTTTGGGAAGGAAGTTGCCTGCTAGAGTGAGCAGGAGCCATGTTACAGGGGAACAGATGCTGTAGTAGAAGCAGGAAGGGGATTAAGCCTCTGTGTTCCACATCATCCTGGGAAAGGTCACCAACTGGTGCCATTTGGCATTCCCAGGAGAGTGAACACTCACATGGAAGCTACGGCTGATTTACTGGGAACAACGGAGGCTGCCACGGTGGCCTTGGGCGCAGCTGCAGTGGTCTGTGACTCTCAGGGAAAAGGGCCTGAGAGGGTCATCTTCATCCACACCCAACAGAGGAGCTGCCCCAAGGTAAAGATGAGAGGGGAGCAAAGAGCCAGGAAAATGGGAGTGGTCTCATGAGCGCACCAGGGAAAGGGAAGCTTCCTCACGCACCCCAAACTGTCTTTTTATGTCATGCATTGTGACTTTAAAGACATTGTCACTCAACATTGTCACTGTATCCAAAAAGATTTACTAAAAGATTTGATGATCTATTTAAGATTATATTCTCAGGGGGAAAAAATCTGCTATTCATCATACTTCAAAATACTTTGTAGTACTTTACTGAATAATAAAGTGTGGAAGAGCTCTTACTTCAATTGCACAGGCATCAAATTGAGGCACAGGAAGACCTAATGATCTTAAAAAAGGAATCTGTTTAGGATCTTACCTGTTTTGTGTGCCAGTGCCCTGATGCATACCCCACTCTCACAGCCATGCTGGAGCTATTCCCCTGCATATGAGCAGAAGCAGTTTTGCCTCTGTCCTTTGTAGGAATTTATTTCTAGAGCCAGACACAGAAGAGACCTAGAAGCCTAGGGGAAAATTAATTTGTATAACTTCACGGCCCTAACAAGATGTTTCACCAGGCATAAATTATTTCACCATGCAATTCTAGACTTCATTTACAAAGTATAAACTTAGTGATGATTTTAGCACACTGTACTAGTCCAGCCCTCATTCAGGAATTCTCCTCCACTACTAGGAAAACCCTCAGGGAAAAAAATTTTCAGCTTCTTATGACATATATTATCTTTCTCCTGGAGGCAAAAGGAGAAGAAAATTAAAATATCTTGACACTTTTGTAAATACATATTCATTAACAAAATAAAATCAATTCCGACTATAGGATTATATGAGCAAATAATCTTGGGTCTGAAAATCAGGTGTGAAAAATTCAGAAAAAAAATCAGGAATGCCTTTGAACACTTAGTGTTATATGTCAGAAGCTGAGAACCCACCACACCCCAGGCAGTGCCAGAAACCACAGAGAAGGTTGGTGACACTGCTCTCGTCAGCTCCAAGTTCTCATCACACAAAGGAAAGGGGAGTCCAGAAGCTGCTACTCAAAATTGAGAATGTTTGTGGTGCCTTCTTTTTTCTGGGGGGTGATGAGGAGGCTGGAAAGGGTTGTGAGGAGTGTTTTTTCTTTTTTTTTTTTATTGTTGGTAATGGTGATGGTGGTGGTAGTAATAATGATGCTGATGATTTTTTTGTTTGTATTTTTTCCCTGGGGAAAAAGATAGAAAGTATTCTGGCACCTGTGAGGCAGCAGTTACACATAAATGGTAGACAAAATCAACATTTTCTCTCCCCACTTTTTAAAAATGAAACTATCATTGAATCTTTACTGTGATATAAAAATATGCCTTATAGCTGATCTGACAGATGGTACTGCTGCAGCATAATAGTTAAACTGGCTATGCTTATACAAACAGTCAGACATGGCAAATGGTCTTTTGCCGTCTTGCAACACACACAGACTGCTTTTCTTTGGTAAACCCATACGCTAATATAAAATGTATGTCAGTTTGTTGTCTGGATTTTCCATCTAATCAAATTTGGGAATAATGGCAAGTGCTTTTCCACTCAAGATAACTGAAATACCTTCATCCACTCTATGCAACAGCTCACAGAAACAGACTAGATTATTTCTGAGGGATCTTTGTTCGTATTCTGAGAAAATGGCTTGGTGAGACATTTGGCAAATTGGAATACTTTGTACATGTTGGTACTGAGTCAGTGAGGAGAACACAAACAACCTATTTTATTAAGTCCCCATTTTCTCATTAGTGGCCAGATAGATGCCTTCCAGAGACGTACCCAAGAGAGTTCTTATTGAAACTAAGATGGGCTACCTGCATCCAGGGCTGGATGATCTTCCATTTAAGAAATTGTGGAACAAGGCAAAAGGAGACATATCTGAGTATATCAAGCCTTGTGTGGGAAGAGTCTTAGTCCAGATTCCCTTAATTCAAAGGCACAAAATTAGACAGTTGCCTAATTTGTCCTGGGTTTGCTTCAATGTTGGAAATTTCTTAGAGATACATGTGTTCCTTATGCACATGTCCCTGTAATGGTTGGCTGCTTACATCAATATTTAATCAAAGCTAAAGCATCGCTCATCCGAAGAGTGATAAGTAAAAATAACCAAACCAAACCAACCAACCAAAAAAACACACAAAAAATTAAAAAGTTACATCCCTTCTTTTTGAGTGCAGAGCAAGAAATGTTGCTACTCTCCACCAGTATTCCTACTCTTTCCCAGCTAAGATGCAAAATAAAAGAAGAAAAGAAAGAGAAGCATATGTGAGGGGGTCCTCATCAGGGAGCAGGATTGGCTCCCTGAGCATCTCAGTAGTGTCAACTCAGTCTGTTCTCAAGCAGTGAAATTTTCTCACTCCTCTTTTAACACTTCCTTCAATCTCTCAAGACTTATGCAGCAGAGGTAGGATTTAATCAAACAAATCCCCTTACTCAGTTGCCTTTCCCAGGGGGATTATTTCCCAAGCATTTCCCTCTTTCTTGACACAGGCTTTTCTGCTCCCAAACATGAGAAGCAAGGCAGACTCTTACCACCATAGTTACCTGCCCTTTCCCTAAAAATGCACAGCTTCCTGAGGTTACCTGGCTTGTATATTCAGATGATTTTTGGCCTTTTTTCCTGACAATGTGAAGTGTCTTTTTCTATGAAGATCAATAAATAACAGAGCCACTTCCAGACCCACATGGATACTTAACCTTTCCAAAAATGCCACCTTCTTCCTTTTATGTAAAGTACTTTAATCTAACTGGAAAATAGATGGATAATCAAAACCAAGCTTTTTTTTTTTTTTTTTGGTCCTGTAAACTGCTTTGTGATCTACCTGGACTCAAGACAGAAGCATTAATTAAGTTTTGCTCTGTGAGAGAACAAAGGACGCCAAGAAAAGTTAAAATGAAGAGGGAGAGTCCTGAATAGCAGGTGGATGCAGACCAGTTGGTTAGCAGGAGTCCCTACTGCATGCAGACAAATAAAGTCTTTTTGAATACTTACAGGGCAAAAGTGTTTACAACCTGCAAAGCATCACTTTCTACTTTTGAAGAATCATGGTATTTATATTATCCATTATACCAAGACACAGCCTAAGGAGCAGCCACTAGAGAAAACAGAGGGAAAAGAAATGAACTGAAATATCCCTCTGGAAACGACACTATTAATGTAAATGTCAGAGGTGATGTTTGTTCCACATGATTCCTCCAAACAACATATGATTATGGTAAGGATTCTCAAGATAATGCTTCTATTTTATTTCTTTGTATCTAAAGTGATTTAGCAAGCATTTTTGTGCCCTCTCTAAAGTCATTCATTACACTATCTATAAATGTTTGAATGTGGTATGTTCTGTGATGTTTCGCTATCTTTAGAACTTTATAACATCTATATCTAATTCTGTCTGATTTTCCTGGGAGACCAGAAGGAATTATTAAAAATCCTGTTTCATTGAAATAAGATAGTGTTATTTGTAAAGAAATGCAGAAGCCCCTGCAGAGAGTGTATTTCAATAAACCTGTTACATAACATGCAGAGACTGCCTTTGGAAGCAGAGCACTGGGGTAGCAGAGAACTTGGACTGCAACCATAGCAAGGTATCTTCTTAAAGCCTTTTCAAAATATGGCAGGAATATAAACCTCAACATGATAGCAGGAAAGTACAGTATACATAAACAAGAAATTTAAAAGAAGGAGGTGAGTCACCTTGATGCCTTTGGAATAATACTTAATGTAATCCGTCTTCCAAAAAACGGAATACCATATTCAACTTATAAAACCTAGAGGCCTTTTGTGAATGTGAGATCTGTCTGCCATCAGATATAGCTTTCATCAGCCCATGCCAAACAAAATTCAATGTCATTCCCGAAAGGAATGAGAAATAATGCCATTATACCATCTTTTGCAAACTAATATAAATTAATACAATGGAAGAATATTCAAGAAGCCAGAGATGGTGTCCTTCAATACACACTCTAGAAAAATGTCATGTACTATACAGGATGAAAAACTATTTCTGGTACCTTGAATTCTTTATTAAATACATTCACATCTCATCTCTAGAGTTTCCTCCCAAAGGCCTGGCACAACAACTCTTCATCAAGAGAACAGGGTAACAAGAGAGTAATAGAGGAGCAATGGAGTAATATGATGCAAGCACCCCTTTTTCAGTGGGATGACTCATCAGTAACCAATATATTTCAGGCAGTGTTACAATCCAACAGCAGTTCTCACTGGAAGTGGAAGAAACCAAGAGAACAGGATACAACCACGTGTTTTATGCGAATATGTCCATTTCCCAACAGCACCACTCAAAGAGTGTCTGGGCTTAGCAGGTTATTAAGTGGATTGCTTCCCTTGCTTGTGGCTGTACCTCAGAGGAAAAGCAATGCTACATTTCTCCTGTTTGAATAGTGGTTCTTAAGAGTGGCCAGATATGTCTCTGATCAGTGTAAAACTAGGTTCTTGCCACAATGTCAAGAGTCTAAATGTTAATGCTGCCACAAGCACTCATAGCTTCCTGAACTTTGCTAATAGTCAAGAAATTCAGGGTAAGGGAGAGTTGAACACAAAAATATATGGAAAGATAATTTACCTTAATACAAAGAGAGAGAGAAAGGGAAGCTGCTGGCATGGCTGTGGAGAGTGGTTCTCTCTCACAGGTTCAGAACCTGCCTCTGCTGTAAGACACTGCAGATCCAAAACACCTGGGAGTTAACCAGCCTTCAACTCTTCCTGCTTGCCAGGTCTGCATCCTTGAAACAATTCCTATGGGGTTCTTCTGAGCCATAAAAACACTCATTAAGGAGTGTTTCACCAATTTAAAAGACCTGGAGATTAAACAAGCTGTTTAATTAAAATGATCAAGCAATTTTGATGAGAAATGCTACTAAAATAGTGCTTAGAGTTGTTGCAAACTGAGAAGAGATCAGCATACTTGTACTAAGAGAAAGGTATGCTTTCAATAATGCCCTGAGTATTATTATAGCTGAGTGCCACTTGTACTAGAATTAAATGTGTGCTCACTCTTCCTCATCAACAGATCTAAGTGTTTTAAAATTTATATGGATGTATGGTTAACATCAGTGTTCCAGATTTGGGAGCACTCAAACAAGGCAAACTTGACAAATAGAATTCTGAAGAACTACATAGGAAAAAAGTGAATAAAAACAAACAAATACAAATTTCTTTAAAAATGGCAAGTTTCCCTCACTTATTTTGGTTGCAGCTGGGATTAATTGATTTGGTTGCACCATGGCTCTCATTGTCACCAGAGTATGTCAGCTACACCATGGGTGCACATCTGGAGGGAAACAAAAGGACAGTTCTCATCAATGCTCACTAGGGGAAGGGATTACACTTTACAAGCACACTGTGAACATGAAAGGTCATTCAAGCTTTTAACTGTGAGGTCTTTAATATGGGCTGCTAGTATGTGAGTCAGATCAGCATTCAGTGCAGCTGCCTCTCATCCTCCTATCATCAATTCACACCCAGCCTCTTAATGCTGAAGGAAGACAAATGTTTTGATGCAATCTTCTCCAGGGAGGGCTTTGGGAAAAAGGCTTTGAGCTGTTAAAAAAAATATAGAGCATAGCAGAAAATTCAGAAGGAGCTCCAATTATTCTAAGGAAGTAATTGAATAATATCAGTGAATGTGTACTGTGAGGGAGTGAGTGTTCAAGAAGCCTGCAGCAGTGGGAAGGAGAAGGCAGATAACAAGGAAGGCAGCAGAGTGTGAAAACCAAAGGCAGGACATGAAGGTATTAGAGACCCCTTATCTCTGGCATTACTCAGCCTTCTTACAGCCCCTCTGTGTGTGGGCCCCTCCAAACTCCTTCAACTCCTTCTCAACAAGCTCTTGACCTTCAAACACCTCCACTCCACATTATGCAATACCCCAAATCATGCCAGACACATCCCCAATTTCATACTGAAAAAATATCTCTCCAATAGGCTACAACACAGATTTCAGACTACACTTCAGACATTTTGAATTCAATCTCCTGCCCCAGGTACAAAAGGTGAAGTATATCTGTGGGGCACTACCTGTATCCCAGAAGAAACACAGGGTAGATATGATTACAGACAGTTCATTCCACCAGTGAAAAACTCCAAGCCATACGAATGTAAGATAGTTCAGGCCACATGGCATTGTCATCAGGAATAGTTCCCTGCCTCCTTTATTTATCAGCATTAAGAGAGCACTAATTGTAAACTCCCCTCCCTATCCCCAGGTCTCATTGCCATCTGGAGAGATCCTGCCCTTCACAGGCTGGGCCCAGAGCAGGAATGGAAGGTTTCCCCATGAAGAAGTAGAATTGAAACCATAGAGATGTAAACCTCCAGCCAAATGACCAGGACTGACTCAAGGGGACTGACATGGAAAGAGACGACATGTAGCCTCCATAATCTCCTCAACTGTGGTCAAAGCTGCGCTGGGGTAATCTCAGCCCCTTTGGCAGAACTATTAGAAGCAATACTGCTTCTTCAGCTGGTTCCCAAACCGCCTCCAGCAAGCTGACATCTCTCTGTGGGAGATTAAGATATTGTATCCTGTGAGCATTAGCATTTGAAGCTTTCTCATATCTCAAGGAAGACTAATGGGAAGGGCATGCAAGGGTGAAGAAAACAAGGTCCAAAGGAGGACAAATTTGAAAAAAAAAAAGGTAAAAAGATGAAGAAAAATAAAATTTAGGCCCACAATCATGCTCGGAAAAAAACTTACCTTAAATCTTGCCTTTCAGCTATACTTGCTATAGTACATTCCCCAGACAAGGACTACACACTGCATCTTTCCTATTTTCTCATGTGTCTGTCCATTAGCATAGGAAAACATATATAAGCCCTGATGCACACAGTGCTGCAAGGTCCTCATCCAAATCTATTCATCCAAACATAGATAGAAATGTTCATAGACAGAATTCCCTGTGACTATCAAAAGCCTTGTGTGAGGCTGGTTCTTAAGTAAAGTTGTTAAAAAAATAAAATCTGTGTTAATTTAATCATTGAAACTTAAACTGCTTGATCGTTATCTTGTCAAAAAAACACAAGACAATAAAGGGAGGCAGAAACCAAAGTGCAAATCAAACCTCACCTGGCCAAGCACAGGGTTAGGTAAGAAAGAGGTTGAGCATTTTAATCAACACTTCAATCTGCATTAAATTCCCAGTTGCTGGTTTGAAAAACAGTGTATGTATTTTCAATAACAGCATCAGTGGCTGAGAGTAAAACACAAAATATTCATTGGTAAATCTTGCCCTGTTCTAGGTCACTCTGGAGAATTAAAAGGGATGGGACATTCTTCCTGTCTACTGACGGTATGACCTCTGTGTACAAATTCTGTAAAGGCACAAGAGGCAGTTGCTGAAAGAAAAACTGAAAGGGTATTCACTTATTGTTGGCAGCATACATTAAAACACAGGATTTTGAAGAGTCTAGAAAAGAAGTGCTACCTTGTGCAACTGATGGTATTAAGTTATTATTCCTTTACTCCTCTAGTCAATGTCTGGGAACATTGAGGAGGTATATGTCTGGCAGAGACATAGCACTCAAGTTGTAACAAATAGTTGAACTGGTTTTGGCAGTACTTAACCAACCTCCATTTGTGATTTTCAATGACTGGTACTGCTAAATTATTCCTGACTGTATGTTCCCACACAGCTATTGGAGACTTGAAAGCATGTGCAACAACTGACAAAGTCTCAAAAGTTGCTGGAAGAGATTCCTCCAGTCATTTATTTGTGGTGTGAGATCTCATTCACAGCTAAGCCAACAGGGATTTTTCTGATTATGAAGGAACTTGCATCTCCTTTTGCAAAGGACATGCAAGTAGCTTCTGAACACATTTAGTGTGTTATTCCCATGCTTTTCTGAGTATGCATTTGGCAAAAAATATTTATTAGAAATGTAATTAATGTCTTTCCTGATGAAATCAACATCATATTAAGGACAAAAATCAGCATACATACAAAGGAGATATAATAATGGCCCAACACAGTTTATCTGGTGGAACATAAACCACTTAGAAGACTTGGCTTAGATGATCAACTTAAAAGAAGTTTCAGTAACATCTATTCCATCCTCATAAGTCACCTAAAAGTTATTTTTAGTGGTTTGCAGTTGATGGAGGGTTGAAGATTATGATAATTCGTAAAGAACACATTCTGAGAGTACACTGGGAAGCACAGCTTATGTATTCCTAAAAGCTGCAAGACAGGCTTGCCCTGTATCCCTGTTTTACAGCACACATCAAGTGCTATAGTAGTCACAGATTAATAATACTAAAACTTCATTAAACTAAGTATCATAGCAGATTTTTGGGGCATTTTACATCCCAGTTTCTAATCTGGTCATGAACAACTAATTTCTCAGAGGATAGCAGCCACAGAAGTTCTGAAGAAAAGTTTGGATGGCCACATAAAGGAGATTCTAACTCATCATTCTAACCCAAAACTTGTTGCAGTGTGCTCTGGCCAGTTTCAGTCTATCTCATGGCCAGGCTCTGCTATGTACCTTCCCCCCGCCTCAGGATCGGTTCTCCACCCCATGGAGGGCTCTGTATTGTGTAATCCTACACAAAGCCCGCCAAATTCAAACCTAGCTCTCCTCCCCCATTGGATGTTGTACCCTCCCCCCGCCCCCTCCTGCCGGTATTTATGTAACTGTAATACCAGTGCTTCACCGGCATGACACCGGTGCTGAATAAACCATCTGAGAAGCCCCTCCACTTGTCTCTCCTCCTTCGGCACGCCTGGACCATCGGTGGACAAGGTGAATCCCTACAGGAACTTCGCCAGCCCACCCGTGCCTTGGAGCAGCCCGGACAGTCCCTGGAACCGTGGACAGACGCGCGGTGCCCCCCTGGAACGCACCGCAGCAAAAACCTATCATTCTAACCCAAAACAGTGGCATTCCATTTTATAGCATAAATCTTTCTCCAGAAGAAGACTGATTCAAACCATAATTGTCTAACTGAGAACCTGACTTATATCAAAAGCCTACTTCAAACCTCCAGAATATAAATGTAGAAATGAAAACATATAGGATTCTTACACAGTTTTTGTTGTTATGAGACACCATTTTTGAAGCAGTTTTTCCCAAGAGTGAGAATGAAAAGGAAGCCACAGTTCTTCAATAAAACAATGAAAGTGCAAAGTGATGTGACTTCAGGGCTTCTGCAGATTTCCAGCTAGCACCTGTACAAGAAATTATATAGATATGTCTACTGTTATTTATGCAAAGGCAAAATGAGGTTTTAATATAATGACTGCTAGTCCTGGCAGATAATGAAGAAATCAAGCTCATAAAGGGGCCATAATGGCAGTGAAAATGTCAGAAATGGCATGGCTTTACAAGGGAATGTTATCTGGCCACTGGCAGCAGTTAGCCACAAGGATCATACAACCATAAGACAATTAACAAGAAGTATATAAATTTTTTAGAACATGATGCAAGCTGAAACAGTGATTTATCAATTATTTTAATAATTGCTAGTTTCTTTCTTCTTTGCTATCTAAATATAAAAATCAAATATTGTTTAGATGTTTTTGTCAACATTCTTCTAATAACTTAGCAGTTGGCTGCTATCTCCATTGACAAAAGGAATTATCTTTTTATTTAGAAATCAGTTAAAACCTCATCATCAGTCAGCTCACACTATTTCCTGGCAAGATAACTGGGAGGCCTCATAAAGAGAGGAATGGGATACCACCCTTCCTGTGAATGCTGTTCTTTCCTTGTTGTGTAGGTGAGAACCAAACACAACACAAGATCCATGCTTTACTTTTTACCTTTTCTGTGTCCATCTATTTTTGTTCCCAGCCTCTGCATCCACAACGTTCATTTTAAGTGCTGTAGACCTTGCATTTCTTAAAACTAAAGAAATACAAACAAAGATGGATTTGTCTCTCTGATGACTTCTTGCATGGAAGCATTAGTGTTCAGTCCAAAGAGACAGTGTCACTCACACAGTCACCTTGGGTTTGTGGCATTGTGTTCTTTGTAGCATTTCAGAAATGGTCACAGGAGGCAAATTGTTCTACTTGTCTAGCCCAACATGCAGGGGCCATCAACCAGGGATTGCTTGGATGTAAAGCCATCAGAGACAGGATAGGGAAAAGTATTCAGGAGATAAAGAACAATTGGCCCCCAGGGCTAGGGGCATCAAAAGGTGAGAACAGAAAATGAAGAACTTTATCAAGCTATTTTGAATGCCATGAGTTAACTGCTGTAAAGACACAGGAATATGTTTGCCATAAGAGCACTACAAACCTGGCTAGCCTGTTTTCCCAAAGTGGCTGGGCTCAGGACTGCAGACCAGGCTCCAGCCAGGGTCTCCAGCAGCTTCTGTTTGGAGATCCAAGACCATTCCCTGTGCAGATGCAAGCTCCCACCGTCCTTCTCTCTTCTCTGCCTGGGATCAGATTTTTCACTGGCACTGCTCCCTGGCTCTCTTCTCCAGACAATCAATTTACCTGCCTTTTCTTATGCAGGATATTTTTTCTAGCTGCAATGCAAGCTTGTAAAATCATTACACTGCTTTATAAAGAGAGCAGGAGGGCAGTGTTATGGATAGGCTATTTCTTAGAGTTAAAAGGTTATGAGTTGATTTTCCTTCTTTTTCTAGGTGAAAGGTTGGAGGAAGGGATGAGTGAATCTCGTCATGGTTCAGTGTTAGATAGCTGATAATAGGTTTATACAACTGAAAAGCAAACACAGAGTGGAACATCTCACATCCTTCATACTGTTGAGGACAATAAGGGAGGGAAATGTCTTCTCCATTACAGCCCAACCACAAGTACTGGATGTTTCTACTTTGGTAGCGTTTCCAACAGGTCTGTCGTCATGGCAACATGGATGCCAAGGCCAGCACATGCTAAACCAATAGATTTTGATGAACATGGTGAACTACTTCAGACTCTCTGCTTCCTAGGGTAATAGCCATAACAGAAGCAGGATGACACAGCCACATACCATGACCAACATGAGGAGTAATTTCTGTGCCTTTTCTCTTGAAAGTATAATAAAAAAAGATGAGGTGAATCTCTTCCCTTCCCCTTCCCCTTCCCTTTCCCCTTCCCCTTCCTTCACACTTGATTTTCATTACCTCTTCACATGAAGAGGACACCCAAACTTCTTACCCTAGATTCCAGTATGGGACCCTCACATTTGAGGCACCAGAGAGATACTAAACATTCAAAAATATTATCGCAAATAATTGTTCTGTTCTTTTTTACAAATTCCTTGCAAGTTCCTCAACATTCCCATTCAAGGACTAAGGGAGCTTCATTGTAGTATATCATGTAGGAAACAGCCCTCAGTTCCCAAACACCTGCACCAAAGAAATACACCATGAGTTAAACAGCGCTGTGGCACCAGCATGGCATTCATAGCATCCATTGCTATATCACTCTCCTCTGATGGCACAAACTACAGCTTGTGGGTTTGGAACGCTGGGTTTTGTTTTGCAAAGGGGCTTTTTGCATTTATTGAACCAGAAACTCAAGATACCTGACAAATTATATTAACCATCTGGCTTTAAGATGCACTGGTTTCCCAGAAGACTGCTAGGAAAGTAACCTAACTACATCTCGTGTTTCAAAATACACAGAACAGGACATCTGCCTACCCTATTTTGTAGCTGACATTGCAGTCATGTACATAAGAAGTTCATGGAACTTGTAATAATAACAGTAATAATGAGAATTCAACAGGTCATGGTTTGTCACTCGAATTTTGGTGTAAATATTCATTATAGAATATGAAAGTCCTATTTCATTTAACAACTTTGTTTTCTCCAAAGTTGAGCTTATTAAACGAATCCAATGACATATGACACAAACACCTTAGCTTTATAATTATCAAGCTGTTAGTCTAATCCTGGCTGTGGCAAAGTTACAAAAAGGTTGTGAAGGCTTTGTCATCAAATTATCGAGTGAACAGAGTTCTGAAGAAGTTATATGAAGAAATATTATTTTTGTTATAAGATTACTTGGGTATTTTGCAAGCTGAACTGAAATGGGCATAGGTAATACTTACTTAACAAAATGTTTAAAAGCATTAGGGTCATATAAAGGGGTATATAAAGCCTAAAAAGGGTACTTTCTACTTGTGGATACAAATGGTGGAAAACATGATAGCACGAATCAGTAAAAATAGATTAGATTTCACCTGCACAACAATCATTCAAAGCCTGATTGATTCTCTGTCTAAAGAAGAAGGCTGGAGTCATTATTGGTTTAAGCTTATTTTAAGTTGCAGGCATGCATTAGAAAAATTCTATGCTTCAGGAAGTAATGGAGTTGTGGGCCATGTCCCTCAGCCTTTGGAGCCCTTCGATGCAGGACAAGACAAGTGTCCTGGCTAGGACAAATGGTAGTACTGTGCCAGGGGACTTTTGCATAAAAGTTCAATGTGAAACTAGAAAACAATGCATTTAAAGGTTAGAAAATCACTAACAAAGAGTAACATGCATTTCTCTAATATATGTAATTGCATGAGATCACTGAGACAAACAGCCTCTAGGTCCAAAAAGCCAGAAAGATCAGACAGATCCCAACAACAGCTGAGCTGACCTCCTTAAGCAGTCTATAAGCCTAGCGTGAAAGTTCCATATTCACAAAAGCTGTCACTGCCAAGAAAAGCACTTTATTGATACTGCTGTCACAGTGCAGCAAGAACATGGCATGTCTGAGAAAGACTTTCTGGGACTGGGCTTCAAGGAACTCAAACTGGCTGTGTTCCTACTGACAGCTTAAAAGGTTGAGGAGCAATCCCTGGCACCAAGACCAAGTGGCAGTGGCAAGCTCACAGCCACTTTGCCAACACCTACATGAATTTGTTCTTAGAAAGAGCCAGCTGGAGAGGTTCAAAGCAGAGCTGGGGTGAGAGGCAACAGTCACACAGGGATCCAGTGGTCAGAGCCACTCCTTTTGGCACTTTAATTTAACTGTAGGGACGGGACAGAGCCAGCATCATAATACTCCATAATGCAATATATGGTTGAACCATGTTTGTTATTTGTTTCACAGGCCTTGGAGATGGCCCTCTAGACAACCAGTTTACAAGCTGTAATGTACATCACACAACATCATCCCTCTTCAAAGAGAGGAGAGACTTATTACTTACACTCATTACTGACATCTGATCTGAAAGCTTTTTTTCTTCTTAACTCTGATATTCCTGTCCAACCTAATGTTACATGGTACTTCTGAAGTCATGACATAAATTAATAATAATGTTCTGTGGCCATAATCTGACTCCCAGCACACCATTTCCCCAGATACTGTTATGTAAAAGCATTTTGTTATTTATAGTTAAGCAACTCCATCCACTTCTACAATTTGAATTAAGAATGGTCTAAATAATTAGACCATTACTGTTCCCCTAATGATCTAATCTATTTCAAGTGTAAACACAAGGGGAATAAAGCAGGTCAGTCTTGTTTTCATTGATTTTTAATGAAAAAAACATGAAATATCCTCTAACCTAGTTTGCACCTTCCTTTTTCAGATCAATAAGAAATCAGTAATAGTTTTGCTTTCCGCAAACAGGGATTGTGTTCATTAAAACATTTTGCTGCTCCAACCTCGATCTTACTGAATACATTAAGAAGTAGGTCATTTGGCAGGTCTTTTCTTTTTCTTTTTAATTGAAATAAATTAAGCTGACCCTGGCAGGTAAAACTAATTAGATTATTAAAGAAGTAGTAATATTTTTAATTATGAGATATCTTCTATTCAACTTGGAGTTCTTTCTAAAGGAAATGACTTTGAAGCCAATGTAAGGGAGAAGTTCCTGAAAAAAATCCTATGAACATTGAGGAAGGACTTCAGATTCAGCCTTTCATAGCCAGTGGCATCGCAACAAACGTGAGTATGACTCTTCTCCACTCATGTAAGCAGAGGAAAATCCACAAACACAAGCAGCTATTCTGCCTCCTGCTTTTGGGGATTAAACCTCTTGTGACTGAAGTTAATAGTGTCACATTTTTGGACCAGGCAGTCTGTCAGCTCTTCTGTCCTTCAAAATGTCGCAGGTCCCATGAAAAAATCGCAATTTCTGTATGAGCTTTAGATTGAGTGAATCAACAGGTAATGTAGAAATCTGATCATAACAGTGGCAGTGGCTTGTTTTATATGTTAACAAAAATAGTCCAACCAATACTTGCCCATCAAGAAAACTTGTATCAGTCCCCTAAATGATCATTTAGATATAGAGAAGATAATCAAATGTGTGAAAACCATAACAAGAAGGCTAACTCTCAGATCTTGAGGCAATACATGAAATTCACTCAGATCACAAGACACTGGATAAAATTCAGCCTTTAAAAAAATTACCTCATTATCCTTACCCAAAAGACTTTCAAGCTGTTCTGTACAAGGACTGAAATGAACTGTGATGTTAGCTCACAGAAGAGCTTTCTGTCCATTCTGATGCCCTGAAGGCATAAATGCATATGACTCAGTTCAATTTGATACATAAAATGTAAACAATCAACATCATCTAATGCATTATTTGAAAGTGAAGGGATTTTCACAATTTTTGAAAAGAGTCTGTCGTTGCACACTCAGTTATGCAAAATTAGCTCATCTTTCAGGGGAACAGTTATTAGTGGAATGAAAAGCATTGTGCTAAGTAAACAGCTATAATAACATTGGCACAAAACCCAAACACAATTCAAAAATAAATAGTTATTAAAAAATAAAATAAAGATAGCTTAAGGCTAATTTTGGAAGTATACTTTTGTTATTAGTTACAAAAAAAAAATAGTCGTAATGTAGATAAAGCAAAGGAAAACACACACACACACACAAAAGGCAGGAATGTGTTCAAAGTAAATACATTATTAAAAATAAACCAGACGAAAAACGGTGGAAAATCAGTAATAAGGTAGTTATTATGAAGAGGTTGCAAATATTTGTACAGATCTTCTGTATTGCCTGACTGAAGAAGAGCATCTCTCTCAAGGAGGTATTTTTCGAGAGCAACATAATATGGGATCTAACAGCAGAATTCAGGCATTCAGATGCAGGCTGAGTGATATGCAATAGGCCCTCTGAGGGTCCATCAGCTCCCTGGAGTGGCCCCTAGGCCAGTTGGTACCCCAGGAGCATTTCAAATGGCACTTTACACCTGGGTGTGAGCAACAGAAACCAGAGCTGAAAGGTAACATGGAACTCATTGGGAGGGATTTGGCCTAGAGTGTGTGTTTTCTAAGTGTGGGATCCCATATTATGTTGCTCTAGAAAAATACCTCCTTGAGAGAGATGCTCTTCTTCAGTCAGGCAATACAGAAGATCTGTACAAATATTTGCAACCTCTTCATAATAACTACCTTATTACTGATTTTCCACCGTTTTTCGTCTGGTTTATTTTTAATAATGTATTTACTTTGAACACATTCCTGCCTTGTGTGTGTGTGCATTTTCCTTTGCTTTAGCTGAAGAAATGCAATTGTTGCTGGCTAATTCAAAGCCTATGAAAGTACATCCAAGAGTAATCCAAGAGTAGAAAGGGAAATAAATCTCTAAATACTATACTTAAAATACCACGCAGAGTTATGGCTCCCCATAAATGTTTAACAAAAGACATCAATAATAAATGTCTCTTCATTTCTACTCACATCTGACTCTGTAAGGTTTCATTTTGGAAAATTAAATCTACCTACTCCACGAAGGTGGATTGCTCTCTGGTGATCAGAGAACAAACTTGGCAGGCAGTGCTCACTGGGGCATGCCAGTGCTGGGATTGCTCTCTGATGTGTGAATCCCCTTACTCTGACAGGAAAGAAGTGCCTAAAATGTCAGAAGACATATTGCATAACAAGTCTAAGTCTTTCCTTGGGAGCAAGCATGAAATTGCCACTGAAGGAAGAGTTCTATGCGTATTTGACTATCCAGGGTCTGAATGTAGCCCAAGACTCTCCATGAGTCTTAACTAGTGGTTGTAGGAGACCTTATGATTCAGAGTATAAAACTCAGCTCCTTAGACTTCTTCAAACTAGAGCCATCTGCTGTGCATTTCACCTGGAGTATTTCTGGTCCCCAGAAATATATCCATTTGTTTCCATACTGCATTTTATCCCTGTTGCAATTTTGAAACTCCATCTGACTTGCCTCCCACTTTAGGTAACGTCCTGGATGTGCAAGTGCTTCAACAACTCTCTCAGGCTCCTAAGTGTGGGTTTAAGCAATTCTAGGATTTGAATTTGGAATATGTGAGGCTAATGTGATGTTCTTTATTCAGAAATATGCTCTGTTTTCAAAATTACTCAGGGTGCATCAAACAGTTCAATTTCAGATTAGATGACAATGTTGCCTATTATTTGTATTAACAATTAACATTTATTTATGATAGGCATAGAAGGCATAACAAGGTAAAAGGCCCATTATTCTAAAACAAGGCATCCATCTTTTTATTCTTCGAGATGTATTTTTGGGTGTTTTACTGTTTAAGGAATAGTGGAAAACCAATTTCTCAGTCTATGCCAATGGGAAATAATCACATTATGTATTCCAGTTTATGAGGAAGCCCAAGCTTGTTTCTTGTTTATGCTAGTGTGTCGTGGTTTAGAAAATGGTATTCTGTGCTTTAGTGCTCTCACTAAAACCATGCACCATTCGCTCCCCACTGCCCCATCCCCTGTGGGTGTCTGGAGAGGAGAAGTGGAGGCACAATAGGTAAAAATCACTGATTGAGATAAGAACAATTTACTGGAAACAGCAAAGAGATAAGAAAATGAACAGTACAGGCAACAATATTAATTTAAAAAGTGTACAAGGGAGAGGCAAGTGATTCACATGCAAATGGTCAGAATTAGGGTTACCCAACTGCTCCCTCTAACATATTTACTTGATAGGAAGGAACCACTTTTCCCTGGAAGAGACTCCTTTCTCCTACCCCAGCAGTGACAGGAGGTGGTATAGAACAATCTCCAGGTCCTAGCCATGTTCCCTCCTGGCTACTGCAAAAATCAACTCTGTCCTTGCTGGAACCAGGACGCAGTGACAGGTACTGTGGCAAGTCTACAGAAACTCTGGAAATGACAATGACAGCTCTGTGACTGCTTTTGTGCTGGAAGATCCTTACCTGAGAACACTCATTTAACAACCTGTAATGAACTATTCTCCACTTCTTCCTTTCAGCATGCAGATACCTTAAGATCTCTCTGATAGGTAACTTTATTAAAGGCATTGCCTGAAAGCATGATCCTCATTAATCGCAAATAATTCTGATATTCCCAGAGGAAAAAAATAAATGCAAAGAACTTTTTCACAGCTAGAAAAAGAACTTCCTTGTCCTCTTATAGGCCCAAGTGCCTTTAATCTAACTAAAGAAACAGCAAAAAACTAGGAGTTGCTTCTGAATCACTCCTTTTCACATGAGCAGCTAATTTGGTTTTGACATATAGATGATAAAAGCCAAAGTTTTTATTCACTGGTATAAAAAATGAAACTGTCTTTGTTCATATTTCAGACTGCTGCAATATTGATCTTAGAGGTATTGGGCATGAAGATGCTAACAAACATTACTAAGCATTCTTTTTTTTTTTTTCATTCATATTAGCATGTGTTGCACTGCAAAGGTACAGAATCCTTTCTTTTGTCAGTGGAGTTAGCTATATCACCTCTTAGATGTGCTCTTACATTTTTCATCCTTAGCAGTAACTTATGCTTTTGCTGCCTGTTTTATCCTTTGGTGCAGCGCAGTAGAACACAACAGCCTGCCTATAATGGTAACAAACCTTAAATAAGCTGTCCCATGCACCACGAATGCATCCCATCTCCACTCTGCTGCAGAGCATTTTGATACATGAAGTCTGATACATATTTTAACCTTAAATGTGTGTCTCCGACACTGCAAAATCAGTCCAAAAGACTTACTCTGATCTAAGGCTAGAATTCAGTGGTGTAGATAAGCACCCATTTCAGAATAAAATTGAAGGCACCAACGTTATTCCAAATGTTCAACCAGGCAAAATTATAAGACAAAAAGTGCTGCGGTGTGTTCCGTGGGGGCACCGAGTGTCCGTCCACGATCTCAGGGACTGTCCANCAGAGCCTGGCCATGAGATAGACCGAAACTGGCCAGAGCACACCGCAACAAAAAGCAGTTTTTGATGCCATTGAATATAACTTTGCTTACTTTAAACAAAGCACCCCAATCTTTGGTAGAGAAGTTACTGGAAAATATTCAGTATCTGAATCCTGAAAAGGGTAGAAGACTTGTCCAGGAAAGTTGACTCTCTGGAATGAGGTTTGGTGCAGCTGCCAGGACAAAAACAAACAGTAAAGCAAAGCAGAATGTCTTGTGTTCAGTCTTGTCACAAGCTGTGCCTTGAAACACCTGGTAGGATTTCCAGACTTGACACCCCTAGTAAAAAAGAATTAAAACAGCAGAAGCTGAGCCTGATAGATTCCAGCACTGTCTTCCTTGTTTCCATATTAGTTGCTGCAGTAGACTGGGACATTGTCTCAGTGTCTCACTGCCTCCTCCTGGTCTCCCAAAAATGGTCCACTCCCACCAGAGACACAGAATTCACACAATGCCCCAGCATTGGGGCATTCACTTACAAGCAAGCATCATTGAACCCTTGCTGTCTTCAAGTTTAAGTTCATACATATGAAACTATTTCAATATTTGTCTCAGAGATGCAGCATCGGTTCATCACTAACTGGACACTTGTAGTCTTAGACTGCAATAAAAACAGGCTGGATTTATATACATTTGGAGTTATGACACTGGTGATTTTCTTAATAGGAGAGCAGAGCCTAGAGGGATAAAAATAAGTAGCTTTTGATTCTGAGAGATTTAATAGAAACAGACATGTCTGCTGTGAAAAATTCAAAAGTTGAAAATTTGTTTTGAAATCCTAGCCCTATGGAAATCTACATTTTCCTTTAGCTCAAATAAAGTCTCCATTTTGTTTCTAGAAGTCAGCTGTAGCTCTCTTTGGCTTGCCCAGAGATATTTCCTGATCAGAGATGTCCACAGTTCCTATGATAAAAAATAGCATTTTTACCCCTGGGCCCCTCTTTATCTCTGTCCTGCATAGCCACTGCTGGTTGCAGTCAAAGGCAGAGTACAGGACTAGACAGCCCTTTAGTCTGAACGAAATGTTCCTGTGTTCTTAGAAGACAAAAATGCTGCATGTTCTTTAACACACCATTAACTCACAGGAATAGTTTTCTTGCATCAGCACAGATGGATTACCCTTGTCCAACTGATTTTAATCACACTACAAAGTCACAATCCATTTAATGGTTCTTCTCTGGTACTCTGCTTATGCATGTTATCTTTTAAGCCTTCAGACATCTCCTGTGGTTCTTGATACTACATTATGCTGAGCTACTCTGATCTTTCACTGAGGATGGTTTGGGAACTTGTTTGTCTTTCTGGACTCACAGAGGGAATTGTAGGACTGCATTAGTGGACCATTAGCTCTTGAGAGTGACTTAGCCAATATAAATGGAAGTGGCATCTGAGCCAAACTGGACAGATTAATTAATCTAAATATGAAGCATCAGCACACTTAGATAAGAGCTAAGGGTGGGACAAGGTTAGCATCCAACAACTCAAAATCTCACTGGACACTCATAAGGCACTAACAGTTTGAAAACAAGGGAACAGAAGGAAATCTCTTTTCTCCTCTAAACAGAAAATGTGGCAATGGAAGGAAATGCATGGATCATAGTTATGAAACCCACAAACATCACAGGCACTCACACTATCCAGTCTTTTTCCTGCCCTGTTCTATCGAAAAAGTAATTAACTCACTCCCATCATTTCTTCAGGAATGTGGTTACAGGCCCTTATTGCTTCTAATTTCCAGCCTATATTTATTCATAGCCCCTAAATAAATGGTAATTAAAATGTCAGTGCTGAGAGTTGTGACTGGTAGCAACTCGGAAACAAAAGGTCTTTTACTGGTGTCTGGGGATCCATTGGCAGATCCACGTCATCGCCTGTGAGCAAAATATCTCACAAACAGCATGGATGATGATGTCAGTGATCACCATGGTTTAAAGCCAGCTGGAAATTAAGCACCAAACAGCCACCCACTCAGTCCCCCCTTCTTTCCACCCCCATTCCAGTGGAATGGGGATGAGAATCAAATTAAAACTTGTAGGTTGAGATAAGAAGAGTTTAATAATTGAAAATAAAGTAAAATAGAGTAATAATGGTAAATAAAAATAATGATGATAATAATAAAGGGAAAAACAAGTGAAGCACAATACAGTTGCTCACTGCTCACTGATTGATGCCAGACCCCCCTACCCAAACCCAAATAGATCCCCCTTCCAGGTAACTCCCTCATTTTATATACTGAACATGGTGTTCTATGGGGTGGAATATCCCTTTAGTCAGTGTGGGTCAGCTGTCCCAGCTATGCTCCCTCCTGTTTCTTTTGCAGACTTCCTCACTGGCAGAGAAAGACCCAAAGAAAAAAGGTCCTTGACTTAGGATAAACCCAACTTAGCAAAACCCAAAACATCAGTGTGTTATCAACACCATTCTCATCCTGAAACCACAACATAGCACTGTAACAGATACTGAGAAGAAATTAACTACCCCAGCTGAAACCAGGACAGCAACACACCTCGTGCTTGATTTCCAGAGATCTATATGGAGATGTATGCTTAAAAGTCCATCAGTTGAGGAGTCTTGCTAGAAGAATTTAACTGCAGTTGAAACCTAGTGCATGTTTTATCAGAGAATTGATAAGGCAAACCACTTGCTCAGGGGCTGTCTCTCCTTCAGCTGTTTTGCATGGAGAGAAACCCATCAGCCAGGATAGCAGTCTGGCAGTTCTTTTAGACAGGTCCAACACAACAGGGCTGCAGAAGGGGAAAAGGCAGGAGACAGCACCTCTGACTTCACTGTGGACATCTAAGAAACATCAACCCCAGTCCCACTGCAACATTTCTGAGATTGGTGTTTTGGTCTTTGGTAAACACTGAGAGCTGGAGCCTTCCCAAAGGCTTGCTGCAGTCTAAAATCATTATGGACAAAATCAGATAGAACACTCTGATATCAAGGAGTATCAGCCCAAGCTCACACCTTCACACTTCCCTGACTGGGAACAGGGTGAGGGATGGCTGCCTGTCTCCTTATGCCCCAGGCTTGTGAGTAAGCTCAGGTCTCCAGACATGGGTGCCACAAACCTCTGAGCCCGTCCAAATGCATTGTAATGTCCAGCAGTGGGACAAAGGAAGGGACCATGTGAGTTTGCAGCCTCCAAAGCTCAAAACACAATCTTTCTTTCCTTCTCCAAAGCAAGAGGGCTCCCAGGAAAAGGGAAACAGACTTGAGACTGGGAAAGAAGCAGATTTACACTCATACAGGGACAAAGCCAAGGGTTGCACAGGGACATGGTGACAGCGCTGGGATATAATCCTGGGGGTATACGACCCTCAAAGGCTCTTGCGTTTTCTACCCTTTTAGAAGGCACAAGGTGGTTTGTTCATTTCTTACCCTGTACACTTCATGCACCTGAATGGTTCTAACTGTTCAATTTGTGAAAGAATTAGGAGCTCAAACCAAGCAATTACCTTATGCTGCCACTTGATGTGATATAATGTGACATACGGTGCCAGCTGCAGTCACAACCTAGATCCTAAAATAACTTAATAGAATATGCCATGACATGAAATAATAGGAAATTATGCATGATAAATTAATATCTAAAAAAGCAGTAGCAGCTGGATGTGCAATCCCTTCTTCAACAGTTCTCATAGCATGCTTGTTGGAACAGTTTCCCATGTAAACAATAAGAGGCACTGCACATCAACTCCCTTTGCAGTACACAAAACCACAGCAAATCCCTTAGCTTTACACCACAAATCCTTGGCTTCTGGAGCTTTTACTTTTTAATTGGCAAGATATAGTGTGATCTTCTTACCAAGCATTTTCACAGTTCACCACTCGTGGTTGAGAGCACTAACATGCCAGCTTCGATTTTGGTAAAGATATTTCAAAGGCTGCCAGGTACTGCTTGATTTCAAGGAGTTAATGTGAAGAGTTGTCTATGCATTCCTTAAACCAAGGAATGTTTCAGGAGCATTTGAAATGTCTGTACTGTAAGATTAAGTTCTGCTTTTTACCTTGTTTTTTGTCCGTCTGCTTAGACTTGGTGCATGAGGGGTACTTTTTAGAAGATATAATGCTTTAAAGGGCATATAACACAAGTAAAGGTTCTTTCCTGACACTGGCATTTCCCATCTCACCCATTTCACCTGAGTCAGCTGGACAGCACAGAAGACTGCAAAGAGCACAGGATTATGTTTCCCATACAATGAAGTGTGCTGTTATGAGATTTTGGAGTAAGATAAAATGCTTTATATGTGCACCAAAGCCAATAATCCGTTCGATAAAAATTGCTTTTTCAGGCAGAAGAAATGTTGATACACTTGCAGAAGTGAGCCTAGAGTTTCACACTTTTAATGAATCAACTGCCTGTTAACACAGGAATGATAATGGTACATGTTGGAGCAAATACTGTGGGCTTAGGCCATTTACTTTGGTTTAGATCAAATAAACTACAGGTATTTTGTTTTCTAGCTGAACTGAACTACTATGGTTGTTTAAACCTAAGAGGTCAAAAATGTGTTATTAATAACAAGCTACTTTAATTAAAAAGCATTTTAGGATGAAAGGGTTTTATATAAATATGTATAAATATACACATATTCTGTTGAATAAATATGAAAATTAAACAGTTTTCTTCAGATGTAAATAACATGCTTGTGGAAATTTATTCTCCAATCACATATTCTTTTTTTCCATCGTGTTTCAGATGATCTGGAGTGCAGAGTCATGTACCTCTGTCAGCATCAGGCTTTGAAACTTCATTATCAACAATCACATGGGTTGACAAGAAGGAATGCATTCAGGCTTCAGAATGATGTTTATATCCCACAAGGCTTTTAATCTCCTTAATAAGAATCTGGATCTCTCTGATATTTAGAGAACCAGAAAAGTCAGTTCACTTGGATCTCATTCACTTTCATTGACTACCTTAGCTTTTTCACATGCTGATTATTCCCTAGCATCACTTTGTAGAGTCACAGGTATTATTCACACTGGCATGACTAATGCTACATTCCTGATTCTCTCTCCTGTGTCTGGCATAGTTGCCCTACATCCAGAAGTGCCTCTGTTAGAGTTACATGCAGAGCACTTGGCCTCTGGAGTTCAGGGCAATAAACATTCCCATGTGCTAAGAAACACCAATCCTGCTAAGACATGCTGTGAGTGACTTTAAACCACATATGCAAATATATGCATATATACACTTAGCAAGTTAACCTTGAAGAGGAGGGAGAAAAAGAAACTGCTGTTTCATTCCAAAAAATGTACAAGGTTTGTGGCAAACAGATCAGTCATCTTAAGTCTTCACACACTAAGCATTTTTCTACATAAAAGGCTTTCTGTATGTAGGAAAATCATAGAACCTGCCTGATCCTCTTATGGAATACTTTGCTTTCCATTTTGAGAAAAGAGCCGCAAATTCTGGATCTTTATCTACAGCAGTTGAGCACTACCATGTCTACAAAATATAGAACAAAACAAAACAAAATTTATTTACAATCAAATATAATAAAAAGTTGAATAATGCAAATTTCTGTGAAAATATTCTATCCACTGCTCATCACATGACACTAAAACAGGCTTCAGCCACCAAAGGTTAGGCCAAAATACTAAGAAATAAAATGTTATCTAAGCCAGCTTCAGAATTATGAAGCTAAGTTGAGAATTGTCAAATATTTCAGAAAAACGTTATCAGCTGACATATTGAACTTTCTGCTTCATACCTTCAAGGATAACAAATAGCCTGTCATGTTAGCTCCTGTGATGTAATTAGCATTAATAGCTACACAAAGTAAGCAATTACTTTCAAAATGTGATGGATGCGAGTACAGTTTCTTGGCAATAACAACCAAGAGTTCCTCTCTAAAACCACAGCAATTCATCTTGAATGACTCATGTAATATTACTTCTACACTTCAACCAGCATAGGATGCTGATTCAACCCCAACAATGCCTTTGCTTTCACAAAAATCAAATCCTCAGAGGCAATTTTCCAAAACAAATATTCTTAATCCTCTTTATAACGTGAAACGAGATGACAATACCATCACACAAAAAGTTTTAAATGTATGGATTTAATTCTTGGTCTGTGTAAAACTTTAGTCTCTGGTCTTTTCCCTTCATAAATATAAATGTTTGTGACAACCTTGGGCAATCAACTTTCCTTTGGGAATTATCATCGACTTCTAGTATACATGTCTTGGCAGAGATGTTAAATAAGGGTTTAAAATCAAACACAATTCAACAAAAGTATAGCCTTTCTTTTTTGTTACAAATTTAGAATCATTTGCATTGCATTTTCCAGTGTTTTCAAGCTTAGCTCTCAAAGAAAAAATAAATAAATTGATTATACTGCATCCAAAAGTAATCAGTTTTTAGCAACATGAAAGAGACACTGATAATAAAGCTTAAAGACATAATAAAATATTTTTTACAATATACAGAATTGCTTCTTTGAAGCAACATGATCTGCAATGTACACATCTTTAACTGGTCTAAATCACAAACCCACTGGAACAAATAATTTTATTTTGAGAAAACAGCAAAAACTCTATTCGTAGTATGTATACACAGGGTGGGAATGTCCTGGGTGCACTTTTCTTTCAGAAGGATCAATTAGAATAAAATAACTAACTGTGGAAATGAATAGTGAAATACTGATCATGTAAACATTGATCTGTTGTGATGTTTATCCCTTTAAAGTGGGTGGAGAATCTCTATGGGCATTCATTCAGTAACTTCTTTACATAGGTATTCTGTGAGTTCAACTAGTCAGAACCTCAGAAGACTTCAAATTGTATGTTTGCTTCATTGAATTATAAACTGAAAAACACATAAAAACTTCTGCAACAAACATACAACAGAAATAAAATGCAGGAATTTCTATTTTATCATGAGGTGAATACTTGGTGTCTCAGTATCACTGGAAAAACAGCAATAGCTTAACATAATGCCCTTATTCTGTTTACTTTGCTGTTTTGTCTAACTGGTGGATATAAAATCTGCATGGACCAGAGGTTGCTGGGTTGTTAACAGTTTTTGTTGTTTTCCATGCTTTTTGCTTAGTGATTTGCATATTTTTCCACTTCTTTTCAATAATTTCTCATCATATTTTTTAAAAGTCTTTATAAAATTAGTATATAATTAATCTAAAATTTCACATCTTCATATGAAGGTAAGTGCAAAAATATGCTTATAGAATTATGTCTAACATATTCATGAAAAAAAGAAGGTAAGTATAGTGTAATCTTTCTGATAATAATCCTCTTATTCCCCAGACTCCGTGTTTGAATAACCAAAGACAAGATTTTGAACAGCCTGTCACACACAAAATGTTACAATAGAATAGAGAACCAAAAGAGAGAGAATTTAATCTTTTTATTACTGTGGAAAACCCCACTGATGCTTCCAAAGAGGCTCTTCAAGGATTGAGGAAACAATCAGCAGAAGGTCAGAGAATCACAGGATCATTAAGGTTGGAAGAAACCTCTGAGATCATCAAGTCCAGCTGTTAACAGAGCATTGCCAAGTCCACCATTAAACCATGTCCTTAAGCACCGTATCTACATTTTGCTAAAACTTCCAGGAACAGTAGCGCCACCACTTCCCTGGGTATCCTGTTTCAGTGTTTGACCACCCATTTTAGTGATGAAGTTTTTCTAATATTTAATCTAAACCTCCTCTGGAGCATCCTGTTTATGTCCATCCTTTCCTTGAAGGAAATGAACCTTGAAGACAACAGGGTAATCTCAAGAATAAATTGTGACCTTGTCTTCAAATATTCACTGCTGTTGTGTGCACATAGTTCACATTTCTCTCAAAACACTCTGTCAAATACGCTCCAAATACTGCAATCTCCAGAGCTTCAGTGAAACACTTTGGAAAGCTGCGCCACATCTGTGCAGGTCATATTTGCAATGATCTGCTGCATTTGCCATTGGTAAATCCACAGATGTGTCTGGGTTTTCCTGTATGCTGATTGTGCAGAGGTTGCCCTACACATAAAGTGAGGTTTGAGTTTCATGGTCTTTTGACTGCAGGGTTAAATCCTGTGCAACTGTGAAGTCACTATAGCTCCCCCTGCAGCAGCAGTGCATCCCCATGAGTGACCTCCCTAAGATGACAGGTTTCATGGGAACTCCTGATTGTGCTGAGCTAACGTGCTCTAAAATAAAATAGGTTTTGTTATCTTGGACGCCGTATTAAAGCTTTACAAAAATTTTAATTTGTAAATATTCTAAATTCTATGTTTTCTGTAATTTTTAGCCTCTCAGACCCTACGCTTTTTTGCTGTATATCTCACTACAATGTGCATCTTGTTGCAGAGCATTGCTGGCTCATGTTCAGCACATACATCACTAGATAACAAGGTGATTTTCTACATCAGTTTCCCCCATCTTGCCTTCATTCAGTTCAACATCTTGTTCCATCTTGCATTTACCCCTACCAAATCATGGAATAATTTCTTTGAGTTGTAAAAGTATTTGTACACTCAGCTTCCTCATATATTTTGTGAGAATTTTCCCTAGTGCATCAAGGTATTTTGGATTTCTAATTCTATCCTTCAGTGTGATTTCTGGACCTGCAAGGTATGCTCTTATTTTTTCATTGAAGTCATTCATGAAAATAGTGAACAGCATCACTCCACTGAAGTACTTTACTCTGCACAGTCCCCTGGTGTGACGAAGAATGACAATGATCGAGCTTTCTCTTGATGTGGCATGCTCTGCAGTTCTGCTTTCAGTTTGCAGTAGTTTCAGCTAACTCAGATTTCCTTCATTTCTTTATGATACTATTAAAAGAATATGATATGGCATCATCAGAGATCTTCCTAAAGTCATGGTAATTTTCTGTTTACTGTTTATTGCCAAAAACAAAATTAAACTGTGTGGCCTGATCTTACACTGCTGGAAGAGAGACATCATGTGTGTTCATCTGTCAGAGCTTACTCAGCCTCCAGGAGTTCTCAAGAAAAGTTACTACAGATTTCTGGTGGCCTCAGCCAAATTTGCTGCTGCTGTGGTTCTATTATCTTGGGGTAATGAGATGTTGAGTGCTCTCAGTGAAACAAAAGAGGTTTTGCATTTCCTGGCTTTGAACAAGCTCTCTGCAGTCAGACAGGAGCAGTCAGCAGAGCTACAGACTACCCACCCTCACACCCAGAGAGGTCTCCTCTGGACCTTCCTGCATTAATGGGTCACACAGCCGCTCACCACTCCACCTGCCCACCGATAGCTGCCTTACACCTTTGATAGTCCAAAGCAAGCACCAGAAACCAATGAAAACTTTAGGTCTGGCAACATTATAGTTCAGATTCCAGCAAGAGCCAACTTTTGCATCTCCCTTCTCAAGATCTTTACAAGAATAAAACTTCGACATTTTGAAACTTCCTGCTGAACAGCTATCTTGTGGAGAAACAAATCAGAATTTTAAAAATCTAGTATTTTTTTTTTTTTCTCTCAAACGAGACAGATACAGGAAGCTATTCCTGTGGAGATACAGGCACCATAGGAATCTTCCACCATAGACAGGGGAGCCTGGAAGTCCAAAGACCTCTACAAACTTCCAAAGTCTCTGAAATCAGAAACTCTGAGCCTAGGGCTTCCAGGGTACTACGAGCTGGCAGTTTTTCAGCTGGATATCTGCAAATACTAAAATGTATGCTTAAAATCTAAATCATTAATGCCTTTTCAGCTGCTGGATGACTTAAATTACCCTTTACATACCTCCAATGACAAAGGATTACAAAGAAAATTACTGAATGTTTCTCAGGTGACTTTCACAGCAATTCTTTCCATGAGTTAAGAATAGGGTGGGGATTTTTTTTCAGAAAGCACTGGTCAAAATTTACATTAAAAAACCCCTATTTAACTAGAATAAAACCGATGGACAAAGAAATATATCAGTTAAAAAAACATTATTTCAAAAAACCACATAAATGAATTGGAATAATTTTGATTTTTTTATTACTTTCTGAGTTAGAGCATATTGTTTCAAATATTATTAAAATCATATTTTGTGTGATTCACTTTGCTTAGCTATAGAAAATATGCAAACTACCATTCTATTAAGTTACAGTTAGAAAACATATTTTGCATTATAGTATCTTGATGTTATCTGATTAAAATAATTAAATGGTTCTAAATAATTTTTCTCATTCTGTGGGAAGCTGGTAAATGGTATTTTTTGTTTGATTGTCAAGTAAGACAAATTTGAAAGTGTCAAAGCTATATTCATAATTTTACCAGCTCTGAGGAGAAGAGAGGAATGTGCACACAGTAAGTATAAATGATGGCATTTCCATCCAAATAAAATGCTTATTTATCCAACACAGGTGAGCCAAAAGCATGACTTAAACATCTAAATTTTGTTTACATTCTTTTGAAAGCTAGTATGGCTGAAGAGCAGCTGCTTACACTTTTTACATATTTACTACTATATTTGTTTCTATTCTTTCCTATAAGGTTTGCAAATCCTTTGCTATAAATATCTCTTTCCATGCTTTGCTCTACATTTCATGCCAGTATATGATATTTGCAAACATACAGAAGCTTCCAGGTAAAAGCAACTGCCCTGGTTTTAGACTTAGGCTAAATTCTGGGCTTCTCTCTTCTACCCAAGAAACCAGAGGTAGAGATCTGTGGAGAGAGTAAACAACATTGTTCTGTTAATTTTAGAAGATCCTGAGGATCTAAACTTCCATGGCCTTTACAGAATACAAGCTGGGATAAAATCAATGTCATTATTATGTGAGGGAGAATTAGTCTGAGAACTATAAAATAATCAACTTGGCTTTAGCAATACTTAAATTGTTAAAAATAATAACAATCACTACAATAGAATGAAATACATAATGCTAATACATAATTATAAGCACTGTTGTCCAATACTGATATTTATTCCTTGGCTGTGGAAGATTAGAGACTTCTTTCAAAAATTATTGTGCACTTAATTCCACTTGCACAGAGAAAAAGCCTTTCTCTTACAAACCTTAAAAGAAAGAAGGAATATATATTTAAGTATCATCTTGAGATGAAGCTGAGATATCACCTATTGTCTCTCCCATGGCTTTCTTGCGGCGCCTT
>VYZT01030061.1:0-34574 GCA_013400735.1 Pomatostomus ruficeps | reverse complement strand
AGGCACTGGATAAAAGATTGCGCCACAGAATCCTGGACAGTTTTGTGGACCCCCAAAAGCGTTAAATACCCTCAGGCTTCACAGAATGGGTCAGGTTGGAAGGGACCACCATGGGTCATCTGGTCTGACCTGCTCAGCAGGGTCATCACGTGGCACAGGATAGCATCCAGATGGTTCTTGAGTATTTCCAGTGAGGGAAACTTCAAAACATCTCTGGGCAATCTGTTCCAGTGCACGAAACTGTTCCAGGCTGTTCTAGTGCATCTCTTCCCAGTCTTCCAGGTGAACTTGCTAAGCATTTTGAGCTAGGCAATATCAAACACAGTAATAACAAAACAAAACAGAACAAAACAAAAAAAGGACCTCAGAGAAAAAGTGCTATGATTGAAATATTTATATTTTATGTCCAGATTGTAAAGTGGAGCAGGAAGCCCAGATTTTCACTCAGATGAGTCTTGATGTCCTCCCATGGTTACATCAACACTTTTGGTTCATCATAAGCAGTTTCACATGTGGTTGTGGTGCATTTGACAGTGTATGTAAATTATGTAGTGTCATTTAACTGAAGCAAATGACTCTGTTGTAGTCAAGACAATGGTTTCAATGCAATAGATCTCCATAATGAGAAATATTTGAACATCATAAATGTGATAGAATAAAAATACATGAAAAACATGATTTGGAGGAAAAATTCTTTAATAAATAGTCTATCTCTTTAATTAATACTCTGACAATGTCATAAGGCCTTTTTCCAATATTATTGCATTTTACTCAGGTGACAGCAACTGTGCCACCAAAAGGAGGCACAATATTTGTATATGTATGTAAATATATACATAGCGTATATTCAAGGCAAAAAAGAAACCCAGGAAACCTTCCTTTGTTAATTCCAGTCCTTGAATTTTGTTAAAATATTAAACATACATAAGAATTACTTTCCTGTTCTGGAAAAAGAACACAAGAATGCATCTTTAGAAATGTATTTTATTCTGGTGAGAAGTCAAATGACATAGCACTGGGTCTGTCTGACTGTCTCATGTATATTACAGAACACAGAGCTACAAAATTAGATAATGTAAGTTAGGCTGCACACCAAACCTGTCCTGCTACGGTCCAAATGAGGTTATTGACTCAGAGAAGGAGTCATTGATAAAGCAATTATTACCAGCAGCCAGGTGTGTGATAGCTCATTTTCGGAAATGGACAGATGCCCCAGCATTAATGTCCCAGAGATATCAAACATAAGAAATTCTTTGAATAGAACCAAAATGACAAGCAGCCTTATATCAGAATCTAGTAGATTTAATGTGTAACATTTCCTTGGAACCATAACAGAATAAACACATGACTAAGAGGCCAAATAAGCACAAATGAATCTTTTGAAGGTGACAAATTTGCCATGTATTAGTCAGGTTGTCCAGAAACTTAATGCATTCCAATAAAGATTTATTTATTTTTTTAAGCTACCAGGACATAATGCACTCAAAAGTTAGGTGCATAATTTCAGGTACATTCCATTTATTTCTATTCATTGCACATCCTTATTAGAAAACTCTGCCATCTGAATATTATACTGTAATGCCAAATGTGCAATTCTATAAATCAGCCAGTGAGAGAGGGTGCCAGCCCTTCCTGATGATAAATACAGTGGCAGGAATCTACTTTCTTTTGTAGCATGTAAGACTGATTAAACCAAAGCTGTTTGCAAACTTCATTTCATACAGGATACTCCCACCTTTACAATCAGATTAACAAATCAAAGATACATTCAGACTTGGTGACAGGTTGCCACTTAAGTATTTCAGATACTCAGGCATTCGGTTAAACTAAGCTTGGATTAACAAGGTCTGACTATTTAAAGGGAGTTATGTTTAGAGGTTCTCTGTCTCCACTGATTTTAAATGCTGTGCTCATGGGGTAGTGCCGTCCAGTCTTAAGAGCTTACAGAGCTTTACAGCCTCCCTGCAAGCTTCATGAGCTTAACTGAAGATAAGTATACACAAACTCACCTTCCTAGAAAGACCTCTATTTATTTGAGGGGGGAAAAAACCCAAACAAATCTCTTTATGCAGGGACTAAGCTGCATCTTTCCTGTCATCATTTATACTTATTTTTATATAATGGAATTTATTAGACTAAACCCTTTAATCATGTGGAATAGATGAAAGTGGAATCATTCAATGCTGTCACCTTTGGTTGTCACTTGAGGTTCTCTGGAAGGTGATAGAGCCTGATCAAATTATTTGTTAGGAGCAAGTCAAACCAACCAATTTTGCCTCAGTGGAAAGCGGATCTCTGAAGTTCTGGATCAAAGTCACTCTCTGCCTTTTGTAAATTTAAAAATATAAAGACAGAACTTCTTTAGCTAATATTCCCAACAGTGTTCCCTTACCACTTGGAAATGTCTGACTTTGTAACATAGAGAGAGCAGACTTGCAGTGGAGGAGTGAAGAAATGAGCAGCATCCCATCTCACATGGAGAACCTGAGTGCACTTGCCATTGAGAAAAGAAGGCCATTGGAGGCCATATTCTTTAAGGACTGATGGTGGTGTCATGTGTAAGGATTATGGAACAATGGTTTAATGACACTGCTGCGCTGAGGGTATTTTTGTTGGTTGTTGTGCTGGATTTGTCTGCAGCAGAGTTAATTTTTTTCCCAGTGGCTAGCATGGGGTTGTGTTTTGAACACAGGGCTGATAATATAGAGATGTTTTTGTTATGCTCATACGGGGCCAAGGCCTTTTCTGCTTTTTACACTGACAAGCTAGTGAGGAGACTGAGGGTCCATGGGAAATTGGGAGGAGCCACAGCAGGCACAGCTGGCCCCAACTGACCAGAGGGATATTCCTAACCCTATGACTTCATGCTCAGTGTATAAGGGGAGGTATACAGAGAAAGGGGCATGTTTGGAATTATGGTGTTTGTCTTTCCAGGTAATTGTTGCACATGATGGACCCTGCTCTCCTGGAGATGGCTGAACACCTGCCTGCTCATGGGAAACAGTGGATTCATTCTTGTTTTTCTTTGCTTGTGTGTATGGCTTTTGCTTTCCTTATTAAACTGTCATTATCTCAACCCATGAGATTTCCAGCTTTTACATTTTTGATTCTCTCTCCAATCCCACTGGTGGGAGGGTGGGTGAGTGGCTGTGTGGGGTTTGGTGGATGTCTGGGGTTAAACCATAACAGCTGTATAGGAGCTGGTGTTGGTTAAAGGTGAGAAACAGAAACATGGACATGAGGCAGGAACGGTGGAGAAGGATTCTGTGGTAGTTTTATTAGTGTTGGCTTACATTCACTCAATCAGCAAGAAACCCTTCACTTGTATACAGCTGTATTGTCAGAGGTAACTATAGTGTATTGTATATACAATCACTTCTAAGGAATAGAGACAATTAGCATTATAATTTGTTCAGCTGTTTCAGATCATGATAAAAGCTTGATATCCATTACACAGCAATAAAAATGCATTTTCAGAGCTTCTTTTTAATTTATTTATGTATTATTTATTATTGACACCTTTAAAAGAAGATTTTATCTCTGCAGAAATGTCCAAGTGTCCTAATGAAGGAAGGAAAGCTGCAAGCAAGCCACAACTGATGCAAGATGATGAAGCTCCATTTGGAAAGGAAGAATATGCTCACATCAGATGAGAGTGTGGCAGGTGATTCTTCCCACATGTCCTCTCTCTGAACTATCTGCCTCTGGATAGGGACATTCAAATTACCATGCACTGGTCAGAAATGAGCTATCCTGTGGCTGTACAGCTAACTGAAATTCAGCACAATCTAGTGTTATTTGCAAGTAATTGCTCCCTAGTCAGTCAATAATTTACATATTGACAGTTCAGGAGAATGTTTGTTATATAGAATGAAGAGTTTCCTTAAAAATATGCTTATGAATTGTTTAATTTGCAAGCCTTACTAATGAAGAAATGAAGGGTCAGGAGGGAAAAGTGGGGGGTGGGGGGGAGAAAAGGTCTCAGGAATATTAGGAAACAACTTATACAGGAATAAATATGAGTGGTTTTAGTCTGCTATAACCTGGAAACTGTCTTTTCATTCTCTTTCCTGCCTTAGTTTAAATAAAGAAAATAAAATATGATATCATGTAAGAATGACTGAATATTTATTTATTATTTTCTTTTACTAAAGTGAAAGTAGCAGTTATGACAGGTTCAGTTGAAATCCCAGTCGCTTTTATTCTCTCCTCCCAAATCTTTACTATCAATACATATTTTATGTGTGAATGTACTTTGTAATTATGAAATTAGAGAAGATGTAGAGATATCTCAACAAAAGAAAGTGGGGGTGCTAGGAAGGCAGGGTGGCCTATTACTGGTAGTTCATACTGGTCCCCTTTCCAAAAATGTTTTATCTTTTTTGCTTATGGAGAGATTGAGGAGGACCATCAGAAGGCCAAGTCCTACTATACCTTCCTTTCTAAATTATTCCTAAAATCTTGCCACTTCTATTCAATGGAGAAGGAGCTACAGTGGGATTAAATGATATGGTCTGCCTTTAGATAGTACATCCTGCAGTGTCGTGCTTTCATTTGTATCAAAACTTTACTGTCATCTGAAATTTAGATTTTTGCCTCAAGAAATGAAAATTTTCCTATGTAATTACTGCTGAACCCCATAGACTTAAGGAAGGAAGCAATAATTTGTTTTAATTCCTAAGAAGGCTATTTTAGGTCCTTGACTACTACATGGATGTTTTCTGTAGCATCAGTGTTAGTACTGTTTCCACTCCTCACCATTCATCTGCAAAAGCCGCACATCCTTGACTCACCTGCCCTTTTATAGTGTGGCTTCAGTGCGTGACTTCTGCAAGTCATAAAATCTGTTCTGTGACAAGAAGAGTACTGAAGTCTGTGTCTCCTCACAGGATTTGTCTAAATCAGAACACTGTTTCACTTAGGTTCATGGTTGGGCCGACCTCTCCCTGTCCTTTTCCCTGCATGCATTCCCTGTATTTCCCTCTCACTCATATTTATATAAACAGTCTCAGTGAAGGAACCTACAAATGCAAACACTGGCAATTTGGTCTAGTTAAAATTCAGCAGCTAATAAAGTTCAAAACTGTATGCTGCTCTAGGCGCTTGTAAGCAATGCACAGGTGTAACACAGGTCTCCCTTCCTTGCTTGGACTCTAAGTTAACACTTAAATGATGATTAAAACAAAACAGATGCAAACCAGAGCCACTTGCAGTTGTTCTGATTAACATTAACAGTTGTTATACAAACAAGTAGTAGGAAAAGACTATGACATGAGTTCTGTTGGCAGGAGAAAGCACAGTCATGGCCAATCCAATCCAATTAAACCATGTCTCCAGTATGCACATGAACAGCAAAAGTGAAAATCAGAATGTATCAATACATTGCCTTCCTCAAGATACTGAGATGCAGAGGAGATCCCAGGAGATGCAGAGGGCACTACAAGGAAGAAAGGAGATGTGGTGAGAAAAAAACCCCATAGATTGAAATGAGTGCTGTGAAGCTATCTTAGAGAATTAACATGGGTCCCTCTTCATTTGTGTAGTAACATCTGAAATGTCTGTCCCAGAAGAAATTTGAAATTTCAGAATTATTTTCAGCCAGAACAAAAACAAAGATTTGAAATTTCTGAGACTTTTAAGAAATTAATTTTTTAGCACACACACTTCTGTTTTAAAAAACATGAGTATAAATTTACAGAAGCACTTCATTATTAGCCTTACTGTTTTTCTACATGATCTATAAAATATTGAAATAAAGTTACATGACCTTAATGAAATTCTAAAATTTCCATCACTTTGCATGAATGATTTCAATGAAATTCAATATATTTTACTAGAATATGTTGACTTGAGTAATTTTCCAGTGGATTTTTTTAAAGCCAACACAATGCTATAACTGAATGTTTCCTTATTTTTGAATTCTCCAAATTCATGAAATCTCTGACGTTCTTTGAGTTTTTGGTTTGACCCAAATAAATAAAAAACCTGCAAGACACAATGAAAAAGATTTCTAATGATCTCTAATTCTGCTAGACTATTGGCTGGATCCTAAATCATATATGTTTCTTGTTATCAAAATACAATATCTCTTGATTAGCTATAGTATCATTTATAGAGGGATGAAGTGATAGTACTTGTTTCTGAAAAACCTGTCTTGTTCTAATTAAGTATTACCTTTGTAGGGCCCTCCTACACACTTTATTTACTCAAGTTTTTAAGGCATAGCATTCTGACATGCAGAATAGTACACATATATATGAAAAAAAGTAACACATTAAAAAGCTCAGAGGCAATGCAAGAATTCTTTTCCCCTTTGCTTTATAACTAAAAATAAAAGACTGGACTGAAATGTGCTTTGCATTTTTTACAGAGAAACCTCCTGAAATAAATTAGCAAACACAAAAGGTGGAAATATATTTTACAAAATCAAAGTAAAAAACTCCCAAACAAACAAATCAAAAAAGCAGAACAGATCAAGCACATGCACATAAGGTATATTCTTCAGCTTAGGAAGAGTAACTTTAAGTTAATGTATTAGGTGAAAGTTCTCAAAGCTCATATTGTTATTTTCTCCCAGGACACTGCTTACTGAAAGATTCAACATGCAGACTGCATTTCTGCTGGATTTGATAAAAATACAATTAAAATTTCCTACAAGGGGGTACGCCAAATTGGCCTGCATCCTAGAACCCACTCCAAGCAAAACCTTGAGGAATATATTGTACAAGAAAAGGTCTGTCCCGTGGGATTACCTCCCACTTCCTTAACCTGATATTTTGCTCATCCTATTATGAGATTCCTCAGAGGGGTGAAACACTAGATTGCCTCATTAAGACTCATCATTTACAAGATGTCGACTAACGTTGGCATTTATCCTGTTGTCATAACAAATGTGAGAAAATGACCACTTGGCAATAAGTGATTCTATGCAATTGCAGGTTGTAAAATACAAGAATATAGGGGTGGGGGGTAAGAGGTGGGGGGTGGTCTGTGGATAATGTATTGCTATCACTATGTAGCATCTCTGAACAGTTTCTCCAGGCTCTGAAACAAATTCAGGCTGAAATAAATAATAATGGACAGCTTCATTTTATAGTTTTCCACATGCGCAACCCAAACATTAGTTAAGAAAAATGAGAGAATAGTTTTAAACACAACATAATAATGAAACAGTTATTATTATCTTACTGGATATCTCATCATGAGTACCCAGCATCCATACTGTCCTTGTTGACAGCCTGAAAACTGTCTGAACTCAGATTGCCTACAGCTCTCATCTGCCCTGAGGCTGATGACAGCATGGCCTTTCTTAACAAGGGTCATCTTGCCCTCTCAGTGTTAATGGTATGTGAGGTCATCACAGGAGGAGATCGCACAACAGAGATTGCTGAGACAGGTTGGGGTGTGAGAGAACTCTTCTCCTGAGTCCATGCACAAGTGTTTTGAGAAGTGGAAGTTTTCTTCCTTTGGAAACAGCAGCAATGTGGACACAAGGTAGTCCTGTAGGAAAAAGTATATCTTGGAGACAGAATCATCATCCATAAAAGCAGACAAAGATAAATGCAAAGATGTAAATGCCTAAAAATTGATACAATCATTATCCTTAAAGCTACTTTTAGGAACTCCCTGTTTAGCTGAAGGACCTTGAATCCTGCAAGGGCTTCAGTCTTCTCAGGTGTCTCAGGTTCTGCTTCTGAATATGCATCTCAATTTTGACCATTTTAAGAAAGTTGACATCTCTAACTATTGTTTTCTTGCAGCTAAATCAAAACAGAAGCAACAACTGATTATCTTAATTATAACGGCTTTATTAACAGACACCAACTGTCTTGTGAGATGAAACCAGTGATACTGCTAACAGTCAGAATCAAAAGTGACAATAACTTGTTTGCCAAGAGTAGTGATTTGGAGGTGGTTGGTAGTTCCATCCTGCTTGACTAATACACTGCCCAAAACACTGCTGTCATGGTGGTTGTGGGGCTCTAAAAGAGACAACGAAAGTGCCTTGTCATCAGAATTTACAGCCACTGATTTCATAGTATCTAAATCATAACTGGGTAATTCAAAGAGTGGCATGTAATTCATTGATTCCTGGCTCTGTCATTAATCATTATTGCTCACTTCATGTTTCTGATTATTTGATTTGATTTGTGTGTATATGTGAGTTATTTGAAGCATGGAGAGAGTTTAGGCCTGTTGGAAGGTCATGCCCTTTGAACCATGCCTTCAGTTGAGTACTGATGCTCCTACAATGCTAAAAAAAGAAAAATTACAGCTCTGAAGGAATCCTTACTTTTTCTGGAGCACACTACACTTTTGAAGTAAATACTTTTCAACACTAGATATATATTGCTAGCCATGTCAAAGTTCTGTCCCGTGTATGAGACTTTGACCTTTGAGATAATGGGTATCCTCTTCTTATCTTTTCCTCAACTACAGTTACTCCTTGTATCACAGACTCTCTCAACTCTACTCCTTAATCATTTATATGATCCCTTTGAACATTCGTTGCTGCTCCTTTAGATCTGGAGACATCTTATATATGGTATGATGTTTTCCAATCACAATGCCCTAGAGTGTGGGCTTGTCATGCTGTCTCCTTGCTTTTGTACTCTTCTATTTTGTTTATAGTATTTTTAATTGAGTCCTGGACTCCCAATCTGCACTCATTAGACACAGAGCACATAAACCCTTGTAAAGTAACAATTAAGTCACAGCCAGGTACTGGTGTTTTCCTCCCTGCTGACTTTACCTCTGCTGAATAAAATTCATTAACATTTCCATGGCTTTGGTTACCCCATATTGGAATTTAAGTCTGTATTTGCTTACTTATTATTGCTTATTGCCTATTCTAAACACTGCTGCTCCTTCGTTTTTGTCAGACATAGAGTGCCAACTCCATGCACCTGCCTACAAGCAGTGGGGTCTGAATGCCCCAACCTCAGTGTTTCCTAACAGACTCAAATATTTACTTGTGCTCCAAAAGGTTTTTCCTTGCTTTGAGCAAAACTGAATGCACTCACAAAGTTACGTGCAGAAATACATGCAGTATTTACCAATTTCTTCACTGTAGAGCCCAAGTGGAAAGTGATCAGCATTATTATTCCAATGAATATAATTATCACTGTCTCACAACGATAAGACCAGTTGGAAAGTAAGTTCTTGTAGGGTGTTGTGTCCAATGATGTGCTCATGATGAACAGACTGTTGCCATGGATGTGCTTGAGTCCACCTTGTTAAGGTGGACTTCTCAATCAGAGTTATGAATTGAATGTACATTTGTATCTCTGATGCATCAGTTCACTACTCCATAGAGAGTGACTTTTTAAAGGCACAAGGCTGGACTGTAAAGAGATAGGAAAGTGGGTTCCATACCTGAAACACTATCATGCACAGGTGGACATCATTAACTATACAGCTAGGTTTCTGCAAAGATCCATGTTGGTATCTCTGCACTGTCTTCTGCAGACTCATGAAGATGCAGAAGGTCATAGGACAAAATTGTTCATATTTCTACCTGGCATAGCATCTCAGGATATAGGAATGCCTAGAGATACTGGGCACTATAAAACATGCTAAAATGTTTCACTCTTCTAAAAGAAATTTTTGCAGAGTAAAGATGGGTGAGAATTTGATTGTGTATTGTCCTTTGAAAAAATTTAAAACTTGTAAATAATTTTTCATTAATTTTGTAAAACTAAAGAAGTGTCAGTCTCTAAAAAAGTGAATTTTCTCTGGATTTTTTTCTATAGCTGTGTGAAACTCGAAACTAGTTTCTATTTATATCAGTAGAAGAGTTCCCATTGAGCAGAGGGAGCAGATGCCAGTCCTCTGTGTCCTACCAACACACCTGAAGCAGATGCTCATAACCATACAGTGCTATATACCCTGTTTGTGCCTCATTGCTAATTCACCACAGTCATCTTTCTCTTCTAGCACACCCTACATCAAGTAACAGCCACACACCTCTTTGATTTCCCTTTTGAACTTGTATGCTTATCTAGCAATCATCTATAAATAAAGGATAATGAACAAAAATGAATTTTACAGACACCAATATGGACAATGAAAATAATGAAAACCAGTTTGCCAACACTAAAAAAAAGTTAATTGACCATCTGGAGGTGTGTGAAAACTTTTGTAAATGTGGTATAAAAATTGAGCAAGATCTTTTACCTTGAGCTCACTAGTTTGTTAAATAATGCATTTGTCTTTCTTTTTCACCCTAAATTTTTTATATTTATTCATTCAGAGTGAAAACCAGTTCTAATGCCCATGGCACCTGCTTCTGGAGTTCTTCCTGACAGAGTACATTCATGATACAATATTATTGTACACTGTAGCTTGCACTATTTTTCATATGAGCATATTCATAATAATAACAATACATACCTCTACTGTAATAATAAATATGAATTAGAACAGTGGTTAAATCTGGTACGGTATAATTATAGGTTGCCACGGTGAACTAAATTTCACTGGGGTTTGGTTCTATGGTTTAGGGTAGCCTCCATTAAATATAAGAAAATCCAGTTAATTAATTAGCCCTTAGTGTTAAATGAGTTTTTTAAGCCTGAGAGACAAGGGGAATGTGGGATTTGTGGGGATTTGACAGTGAACGTTTAATGATGTTAAACCCAAAGTGACTGTTAATATAGGCTATGGTACCTGAGAATCAGAAATACAGTCAGAGAGATAAATGCAAATAAAGCAGTGAGGTTTAACAGGAAATGAAGAATATTAATTTGCTCTGGATGTTCAGATTGTCTTTGTATGATTTAAAAATTTTTATGGTTTAAAAATGCCAGTGCCAGGGTCCCTCATTCTCTGGCAATACAGAAGACACTTACTAAGAGAGACAGGAAATGTTATGCAAAAATGTGAGTTAGTTGACTTTTTCTGAGCATTTATGTTGTTCTTTTTCTGGGTAGTTTTCCACTATGTGGAAAAAAGCTGCTGATGAAAATTGTCCTTGGGGAAGGGAGGCTTTATCCTGTTGTCTTCACATAGCTTTCTTCTGGGGCAATCTCAGTAAGGATCAGTCCTGGGCTGTGTCAGAAGTCACCCTAAGGTTTCTCTGCCTGGTGACACTGTAAACCTGGCTGCTATTTTCTCTGTTGAGTGGTGTTTTAGCCTCTTGGGGGGCCTCACCCTGTTCTCTCCATATGGACTTCTCTCCACGCATTATGACCTTTTCATTCTGACTCCTGTCCTATCTTACCCACCCAGTGAGCTTACCAAAAGAGTATAATGGTACTGGTGTAGCTCCTCAGGGCTCTGAGGGGACCACCAGCCCTTCCTGGTCCTGCCTCCTGCCCCTGCCCAGGGCCCCGTGTTACACCCCAGGGCAGTCAGTGTCACTGCAGTGGGACTGGTCTTCATCTTCCCACAGCCCTGCCCTCTCTGGCCGTGGTCGCTGCTGAGCCATATTCTGTCCCAGTCCCAAGTCCTGGCCCCTCCCCACAGCCCTGCCTGCCCTTTGTGGGCTATGTCTGACCCCAGGTTCCCTCAGTAAGTCTGATCCTGGGTCACCAACTGTGAGCTGATGTTTTGGCCTCACCCTTGCACCTGGTTTCCCAGCTGGCCCTTGCTGCCCCCAGAAAGAGATCATTCTCCCCTCTCAGTGAATATAATCACCTTCCTTTGCTTTTGTTTTATTCACATCTCCCCATTCGTACACATTTCATTACCACAGTACTATGAGGAGTAATATATGGCCAAATACTGCCATATATACAGAATTAAATTTATCCTCTTTAACTTTCTGCATCTAGCTGTCTCCGTCTTGGTCAGTCATAGAATCACAGAATCATGGAGTGGCCTGGTTTGTAAGGCACCTTAAAGATCATTTAGTTCCAACCCTGCCATGTCCTTCTAGATTACCTTCATCTTCAGTGCAATAGGTGACAATACCTGATTTATCTGGCCTATATCATCAGTTTGCACTGGTACACAAAATGTAGCATTGTGTAGCTGGTATGAGGGTGAGTGAACAGCATGTTAGAAGGTGTGAGCTCTTCTGTGCTGCTTCTACACTCCCTCAGTCCCATGAGGCTGCCCTCCATATGGAGCCTGGAAAACAGCACATATATTCCCAAAGTAGGGAGTTATGAGTAGCTCCCTGACAGCTACTTCTCCCTATACTGAGTTCAGTCCTTTGTGATTTTTTATTTCCATTTTCCACTTAAACCTTATGCTAATTCTATGCATCATGGGTAGTAGGGTTTGTATTTTTGTTTTATCAATTTGGTGGAGGGACAGTGATCAGCGACCTCTTGAGATGACAGTCTGTCAGACTGTAAATCAAGGAGGATCTCTCCCTTAGCAGTCTTAAAGATTAAACAGACTAATGAATCAATGTTTTAGACCATCCACTCTGGGGAGCCTTCATGTAAGTCCCAGGACTGTTGGTCAGGTCAGAAAATGCTCTTTTCTGTCAAATGGTAGGTTTCCCTCTGTGATACTGTGCCTTCATCCTCCTTTGTGCAACCTGTAAAAACCTGACAGAGGCAGATGTCAATCCATACTGTTGTGACACTTCCTCGGTCAATTCTAAAACTTTATGAGCGATTTCACCATCCAGTAACTGGCAAGAGAGAAGAGGCTGTGTTTGCTAATTTTGTAGAAATACATTTAAAAGTTCACCTTTTTATTTTTCCTATGATTAGAAAATATTTTCTGTTGAAGAATGACCTATTTATAACCATCCCCTTGCAACAAAACACCCAACTCTTTTGTTTTTATGATGTTTGCTGTCTCAAGAGCATTTTACCTGAATCTTTGTTCACTGTCTTAAAATAAATAATATCACATCTGTAATTTTATTCTTAAACATCATGGGTTTTTTTAAGCTAAAATCTTTATGAAAGTACTGAATCCTGTTAAATTTGGCAACAGTTCTGTGATACTGAAATGGCCATAAATTACAGCATATGCACTTTGAAACAGATGTTCTGTTAAAGTTCACATGTTTTGTCCATCTCTCTGACAAGTGAAGCACTGATATTTAAAATTACCCTCATGCCATTAGAAAACCATAATTTAGTGTAAAGAATAAGATATTCTTGTAAACTTGTATTACACTGAAGGAACATACCCTGAAAAAATAATCTAATTTTTCAAAAAAGTTATTTTATGTAAATAATTTGTAAGAGTTCTTTTAGCAGAACAATTTTTTTCATATTTTTTGAGACTCAAAATGTTGTGAGCAAGTAATACTCAAAATAGTAAATGCATTTCATCCAACACCTCCTCAGTGATAATTTCTCTAACTTGAGCCAGTAAATGAATAACCTTGTCATCTTTGGTTGGATACTGTTTAAAAACAGAGTAATGCAAACCTGTAATGCAAGAGATCTGGTGATGGATAGACAGAAAAATAAATGACTGCATTAAAAATGTCACTGCCCAGATGGTCCCATATAGAAGTTCTGATCTGAGTACTCGCTAATTAAAGAGAAGGTGACTGGAATCTAAATTTATCTTCTAATTTTATATCTGACCCTTATCCACACATGAGGGACATGAACACATTTCATTTTTGAACATAACCCAAAAAAGCACTTAAGCAGGTGCTTAACTATAAACTGATGTTTGACTCTTACTACCATAAGTAAAGATGATTTCCTGAATGTGGACCATGGAGGAATTTTAAGGCTAGGTCCTAATTTTGCCAGATAAGGGAAGCTAATAATGATTTATGAATTTAAACTTTTTTTTCCTATGATGATATTAAGTTTTCAGGCATTTTATGTCCACGGAAGCTGACAAATACATCAAGATACACTAAAATCCTTTCATTAGCATATGAGTTTTCCGCAAGGCAACCCAGTTTACTGTGGTTCTTCTACCCCCTTACAGAATTACTGTGTTTTTTGGATTGAGACAAAATTGCAATCTGCAGAACTTATTATTTTGTTCCCTTTACATTTATGTGTAAATCCACTTTCAGAGAAAGATAAAATGTTGCTAAACTGAACCTGAAGTAGTGAAGCTCAAACACAGTTTATTCCATAAGAAAATCTCCGTGTTCTGCTTACACATCGTCTGAAATATGGAATGAACATTAGCCAAGGAAACGGGCAAAAAAATTTTAAAACTGATGCATGTCTTTCATGACAAGCAGCATCACACTGCCTGTAATGGGTAAACAAACTAGATTCAGTATTTTTTAACTTTTTAAAATGTTATTGCCACATCATGCAGACTTCTAATCAATGATTTGTTTACTGAGAAAAATCTCCATCAACAAGTGAGAAACTCTTAAGTAGACACCTACAAAAAAGTAAAGGGATTCCTCTCTTCTCTGGGTTCATGTTAAGCCAAATCTCTCCTTGCTGCCTTCCTGATCACTTTTTCCTGTATTTTTTCTGTGGGTTACACTCAGACAATCCCAGTTCCTTAGATGAGGAAATGTGTGGCACAGAAGGTTTTGGGCTGCATGCTTAATGTTTTCTGTCTGCTTCTCTTCAGTTGTTAATGGTTTTCCTTTGGCCTAGCTTGGGTCAGCCACATCCCCAAACGGTATCCTCACTCTGATATGAGTTACCCAGTAGTAAAGGCTCTCAAGGATGTACCCTGCAGGTACAGCTGCAGTACTGCAGGAATGCCCCTTCCCTGCTGTGGCCTGTCCATGACTGCAGTCCCTGGAAGGTACCCCTCCATTGTGGAGTGCCTCCTTCCAAGAATATATCTCCAGCCAAGTCCTCAGCAGCCTCTCTCTCTGCATGTCTCCAATCATATGTCCCCAGGGACATCTCCCCACCTCTTTCATGCCCCTCGTGACTGCAGCTTTCTCATAAACATGCCAGAGCTGGGATGTAGGGTGCTGCCCTGAAGGGCTGTTTGCATGTTTCAGAGCTGACTGAACCTGTCTGTGACTATCACAGGACAGCTCATAGCTGCATCCCACATAGGGCACCCTGCAGGTCCTTGCTACCCAAACACTGGCAATTATGCCCCAGGCAGTGGGCCTTTCATCAAGATCCTTCTTCTCTGGGAGAAGGCTTTGCCTCAGAGATGGGAGAACACTACAAAAACTCATGACCATGTTGTCTCATGGGACCTACAGGTAAGGGCTCATCCTAGGCAAAAAGGAAGCAACTCTGATGTCATAAATTATTTTATACTCAGGAGCACCTTTGAGTCAGGGAGCCCATCTCCACAACAAACCAAAATACGTAAAAAGGTTCTTAAATATTTTAATATTTAAAGAGTTTTTTTCCTAATTTACTAATAATCAACTCTTACACAGTTCCTACGCACTCAATTGCTTGTGCAGTAGCATCAATGGGGCTTTCACTGTCTGTCCCCAGGCTTGCAGAGATAACATACAGCAACTTGACCTGAGAATGTAAAGGGGAGCACAGAAGAAACTCAAAACCTTCAAGACAATGATGACAGTTTTTGCATTTCCAGTATGTAACAACAGCATTCTCATCTTTGTACTGTCTTCAGTACTTTACTGTTTTTTGTTTTATTCCACGGTGTTCTAAACATCCATTATTTTACACTTGTGTACACATGTACACACAACTCACTGTAAATTTTTATCTGATACTATCCCAGATGAAACACATGAAAGGTGCCACTGTGTGTACTAGTTAACTGAGCACTGACAGACTGAGAAAGGAAGTACATCATGAAAAGGAAGAAATGTGACAGTGAGCTTAGGGGAAATCCCCTAGCTGCCACATTTTAACCCTGTCAATCAAAGATTCTGTTCCACCTCTGTTATTTTAATATTCATCACGTTGTTTTACTATTCAGCAATTGCTAGAAACTTCTACCTTTCTGTTACGTTAATTGGTTAATGCAAATATGTTCCGCCTTTGCCCAGAACTCATTGGAAAACTGTCATCCCCCATCACTTTGTGATTTGATGAGACCCCTGGACCCTTCCCCTCTGACCACCCCTTTCCTTTGCCCTTAAAACTCTGTGTAACCACCCCCTTGCGGTCTTTCTGATAGCACGCATCCTGAAGAGACAATAAAATCTAGGTGATGCTATCAGTGAGTCCATTCTCACTTCNGGTGATGCTATCAGTGAGTCCATTCTCACTTCTTTGCTTCTAACTACTTTATTAATAATGACTGCTCTGCCTTCTACTGCGAAGGCAATACCTAGGTAAATAGATAGACAAAGAGATACCGCTCCTCTGCGGCCGTCTATCTGACCGATGGTGCTAGATAAATTGTCCCACAGAACCCCGGGCAGTTTTGCAGTCCCCATAAAACGTTAAAGAAAGGCAGTCATAGCACAGCAAACTGTTCAGAATCATCTTGTCACTGCTGACTACTGACCTGCTGTCCTCTCCAGGCTGCTCTTGCTCACAGCCTTGATGGCCATTCAGTCCCTTTGATGAGTCCGTATGACAAGACAAAAATTTTAATGCCTCACAGTACATCTAAAAGTCTAGATGCAGGGTGTCTGTTTCTCTTGAGGAGTCTAGCTTCCATATAAAAAGGCGAGGAAAAAATCTCTTTTGTGATCACTATCATGATCTTTAACTCTTGCTACCTGTAGGATGAGAACAAAAGGAACTAGACTGGACTGTTATTTTCTTTGTTGAACCAACAATAACTCTAGCAGCCAGCTTTGGGAGGGCCTGTAGCTCCACTGCTTACACATGGCTGGCTTTTCTTACTGAGGTGTATGGGATGGTCCTACTCACCCATCTGATAACCCATCCCAGCTGGTTGTGTGTGCAATTGCTTTAGTTCTTTAAACAATGAAAAGGCTCTTGCCTTTTTTCAATGTTGTTGGGGGATAATATGTAAACAACAGCTGGGGAAAAAAATTAAAATAGAAAAAGGAATGTCTATATTAGGCTTTCAGACACTGCTAACATCAAAGGTAAGTGAACAAGGCAGGGTTTCCTGAAACAAATAATGAACTACGGTAAATATAAAAGATCAAACCAAGGAACACAAAACTTTTTTTATGCCTCTTCTGTATCTCGTAAAGAATTCTGCTACTTCTCTAGGTGTTGCATGAGATTTAGGAGTTCAACTTTTAAATATAGCGTACAGGACAATCTCAAACTTCTATAGGGAGGCAGAGTAGATGAACAAGTAGATGCTTTTTAACAAAAAAAGTACAGGTGCTTAATACTCTTTTTGTCACCAATGGGCATGTGCAGGTTTTAAGAAGTGATGGGAGTGCATTTAACAGCCCTAATGGTGACTATGACTGCTTCTATATACACCATTGCAACAGCTGCTGCCTAGCTGGGCTGTTAATCCTTGCTGCAGTTCTAGGCTATGGAAAAGTGTTTTCCTCTTTCCAAGGCAGATCAGCTGGGAGAGAATTCCTCTGAAGTTTAACACATGTTGAAGCAACAAAGCACTTCTACTGGTGTCAAATGACCATAGAGCCAAATACTGAAAATTTTCAGGTCATCAGAAAGTAGATAATGGGATTCTGGTCCTATTAAATCTTATGGGAATGCTGTAATTTTACTGGAGCGAGGTTTTCACCCTATACTCTAAAATGAAATCCCAATCAAATTATTCTAGGAAAGTTAACTGTTGATTACATTACTGTATTCATTAATGTCTCTATTAATCTTCCTTTCATAAGATAGGAATCAAATAATTAAATATTACACATTTGTGTTTTAGTCAAATGCAAAGGAAAGGTAAAGGCATGATCTGAAAAGTAAAGATTTTCCAGTTTAAAGAACCATGTGATCTGTAAATTACTGCATGAAGAAAAAAAGATAAGGGGCAATATCAAAGATCTGTAATTGGATTAGAAAATGATATAATCATATGGTGTCTTTATTCTTTAGATTAAGCCATTGTCTCCCAGAAATAAGGGGGAAAAAAAGAACAGGAATTAAAAGGAGAGTAAAAAGGGAAAGAAATCTGTCTTCTATTTTTCCTAAAACAAGACAAAACAAACCAAGGAATATTTAGAGACCAGAAAATGGAACAACCTGATACTGGCAAAAGCCACTTACATCTCTCTCTCAAGCTACATTTTGCATTCACTATTTTTGATATTTTAATTAAGTAGTGACAAACTCTGATTGCTAAACTCCAGTCTCACTTAAAGTAGCACCATGATAGCTTTATCAGCTGGGATTACTGCACATTACATTCTATAACTTTTTTTCAGGGTCTGGAGAATAAGAATTACCAAAGCTGCATTGTCATTGTGCATGTGATTAATAGTAACCATGGGCATCTGGGAGAGCATCCAGTAAGCAAATCACCTAAAGAGCTGGAGTCTCCAGGTGAATTTTTCTCTTGTTACTTCATATCCCTTAAACACAGCCCTAAGTAACATGGGCAGGGAGTCCAGGTGTAGAGCTGAAGATCAGATTGTGGCCTTGCCCTCAGCAGACCATCCTAGAGGATGTCTACCTTTATACTCCCCCCAGCAATAGCACAGGTCTGCACTGCCTCCTGACAAACTTGGTTGGGACTGATCAGAAGGAGTTGGTTAGAGTTCATGTGAGATCAGAGAGAGCAAGAGAGGCTGTGGTCTTCATGAGGGTGGTCCTGGCTGTCTTGTCAGATTGCAGGGGCCTGGAGACTAGGGATCTTGAAGCTGGGTGTAAGCTGAAGGTTGCCTGTGAAAGCAGAGCTGCTTACAAAGTAGGGTGAAGGTAGTTAGGAGCTGAGGTAGTAAAGAAGTTACGAATTTATAATCTTGGTTTGGGCAGCTGTATGGAGGATAGCTAGAGGATGTGGGCCCCTTGCCACATGATTTTGAAAGGTGACTCAAAAGAAGCAAAACATTTGCCCTTTATCTAAGCTCTGTAAGTACATAACATGGATAACAGAGGAAAAGAAATGTAAGCTGGACTGTTCCTGCCAAAGCACATTCTTTGGAGAGAACATCCTCCCACAATGAAAGCTGACCCTCCTGCCAACGCTGGAGATATGGCAATCCTTCTGCATTAATGAGGCGCTGTTAACCAAATACATAAATAAGTTGAGAACCACCAGAACAAAATATCACTGTTTCCATATGTTTCTTGGCTATGTACCTTTTGTGGTCATGCTGCTGAAACTTCTGCATATTATATGAAGTCTGTTAACTATGAGTTAGATATAAGCATGACCACATTTCTTGTTGATTTTGACACAATTCATGAAACCACACAAGAAGACAGCCCTGAAAGGATGCCTAAGAAAGTTGTTGCTTGTTTCAATTGGTAAGTTCCACATTGGCCCTGTGGGCAGTAGGGGAACATAGTAAAAGAAAGAAAAGTATTCCCCACATGCAAACAAAGACGGGAAAACACACTGGCAAGTTTCTATCCTATTACAGAAGCATAACTGTAATCTTTCCAGCAAAGTGATGTTAACTACCAAAAAGGGACAGGAGCTCTCCAGAAACTAAGAGTCTGTCATGGAGAATGTTCATAATAAGAGAAATAAGCCAACTTGTGCATTTACTTGGATATGACATCACTGACAGCCAATTAGAAAGTTCCACTTGTGTCATTTCATAATAAAGAAAAGACTATTCAGCACTCACTGCATCAAAGAACACATGTCACAGAGATTTGCACAGAAATGGGTTGATTAATTTTTAATGAATTATACCAGGAGAAGCTTCCTTGTATAAATTGCTGTGAGAATACCAGTGATAACCCATGCTTGAATAAAGAGTTTCTGTATGTGTGGATTCTACAATTACAGAGACACTGAGCAAAATTGAACTAAAAATTGTGCTTCTCACCCTAATCTATCCAGTTCATAGCAGCAGTAAAAGCAGCGTGGGGTGCACAGTAGTGCAGGTTTTAAAGACCATTTTATTCACTGGAAGTGTGCCCCGTAACCAGCAGAATGCTTTCCCACTGTCTTTGTTTTCACTTCAAGAGTGGATGTCACTCTTGAAAACAGGCCTTTGCTGAACATTGCCTGGTCTCAGCACAGCTTTTAGATTCTGTAATGCACCCTACAAGCTTTCACATTTTGTGACTGAATAGCCTTTTCTTTCATGGGATCAGTCAGCTGATGCACAGACTAAACAGGGCATCCTTCTGGACCAAAAATGTGCTGTAAAATGGCATTGTTTGTATTTCAAGGTGTGTAAAAGAAAAAGGTGTTTCACTACTGATCTTAGGAAAACACCAGCTCTACATGACCCATGGAAACGACAGGTAACTGACCCACTGTGGAGAAAGGCATGGAGCTCAGGTGCTACTCTCCATGTATTTATAGACAAGTAGTCTTCAGACTTACAGCAGGCCTTCCACACTAGCCATGGATATTCTTGTCTTTGTGCAGAAGGTGTCAACAGCAGTACACACAAATAAATCTTCCTTAAAATTAAAATTATCACAAGTGCACCTCTTTAAAAAGTGAGCACGTCCAGAGTTTGGTGGATTTCCAGCATACATGATTCCTTTCAAGACTTTGAGACTACCCAGATTTCAACATGAAACAAAGATATTATGAATTCTGAATTAACTTTTGATTCAAGCTGATTTGATGAAATCAGCTTGAATCAAATTCACACAGTACTGAATTGATAGTTTAAACTTAAAACAGTAAAGATGGACCTTTTTTATCTGTCCCATACAAACTTTGGTTGTATAATAATAAATCAATACATGACCTTGGTTTCTACACAATCAGAGATATCAGGCACCCTCCTTAGTCTGTGCTATACAAAGCTTGCTTATGTTATTCTAGTCTGCTAATAGTGGTTTAGAATTGGGATCTAGACTGCTGAAATGCAAGGAAAGTGTGAACAAAAATTCTTGTGTGCTTTTGATATTGAAATGATCTGGATAAAAAACAGGATGCTTATAGCTTCCTCCATCCTATATTAAACAGAATACATTTCTAAAATAGAGTGAACTGATTTTAAAACAGTTTTGTGCATTTAATATTTAGAGCAAGTGCCTTAAAAGCATTTACTCTTTTAGTTCCTTGTCATATATGTTCAGGACTCATTATGTTACTTGGAGGCAACCAGGTGAATTTCCTCTGAATGTTGTTCATACTGATCAAGGAATGCCAATGCATAGTGAATTTTTATTTTAATTGATCTGTCTGGAATGAGCTGCCACTCTTCTTTGCATATGAACATATCTCTGTATGGAGATTTTGGTTACATTTTGTGCTCAGAATAATTTAGGATTAAAGGAAGAATTGTGAGTTCAAATACGGGAAGAGTTTTCTCACTAATATATTTTATTCCTGTATCTAGCACTGCCATAAATCAGAGAGGGGATACCTTAGAGTGGCAACTGTGGAAAACAGAAGAAAAAAAGTCTCATTAAAATTAATGCATAGTAGGCTATAGATAAATTAAAAGCCAACAGGATCTCAATGCATTGCAATTGGCATTCCTGATTTAGCAGGTTCTGCTACTACAGGTGAAAAATATCTGCAATGAGAAATTTGCCTTTTTTATTTTACTACTATTCTTCACGTACAGTTTGCTATAGTTTCAAAATAGACAAGCAAAGAAAGAAAGATTTATTTGACCTACCTGTAAGCCTTGAAATATGTATTTAGCACAGCTGTTCTTTTGTGTTTAAACTCATCACAAAAATGCAGCTTTAATGTAACCCACCATTGATCTGCAGTAAGTGGAAACAAAATCTCTCCTTAATTAGTATCATCCAATCACTTTTTTACATTTCTACAGAACACACACTGTGAACTCTTTAATGGACTATTATTTAGAAGACTGGCAAAGAGCTTGCAAAAAAAAAAAAGGCATATAGTGAAAATAAAAACTAGCAGTGTCAATGAAAAATGTGTTGCAAAATAATGGAAAAAAAGATGTTTCATTAAGATGGGCTTCACTGGCATTTTACTGTATAGATGAACACTGCTCCAATTACTGCCAACAATGGGGAAAGAGATAGAGAGATATAGATTCATTACTTTCAACACCCTTAACTGTCTACCACTGAATTCGCTTATCTGTTCCTTTTTCTACAGGACCTGCGTGGAGGGGGGAAGGAATAAACAAAGAACTGAGTAGAGTGAATGTGTCACAAATTACCACAAACACACTGCGACTCAATGCACTTTTCATTTCTCTCCTCATTAACTGTGTCTTGCTCAAAATGAGAGACTGGGTCTAAACATAATCAAGTCCCACAGATAACAATTGACTTGACTGCTGGGGCAGTCATCACCTTCTAGCTACTGGGAAATAAATTTAGAAATAAAATGAGTTAAAATAAAATTCACTCTGCTCTCTTTTCTGTGCTCAGATAATTTGAAGGCCATCAAGGCCTGCAGAAACAATCCATCTCTCTGTGAAAAGGAAAGCAGCCTGTGCCACTACCAATAAGGCATGTCTTTAGTGTTATCAAGAGTAAGTATAATTACACAGTGGAAAGGCCATCAAAGTGTCTTGGGCGCTGGTATTTTTTTCCTGAGGTCTTCATCAATAGTGCTGTCGGAGTGAAAAGAATAAGTGGACGGGGGAAAGGGAAAAAAAATAGTATCCTCCAGATTGGTGTGGCTGACCTGCAATCTAGTAGAGCACATAATAATTTGAGAGCAGTAGGATGATTCAATAAAAATTTTGCTGTCTTCCACATTAAATCAGGAAGGATTAATTTCAAGAATCTTTGTGGATGCTCTTGTGGTCTTGGTTTTGTCAATACTGAAATTTCTTTTCTAAGAGGCTAAAGAACTTCCTGTTGCAGGGTATTTGTACTTGCCAAGGCGCTCTTCTTACCTCTAATAGCAAAGCATTTCTGATAGGCAGATTTCTGGCTGGCAAAGGGGAGGTAGGGCTGTTTGTTTCTGTTTAACAGTCTCCCTAGTCTTGCACTTTTTATTTAGATAAAACACAAATGAAGTTAATTGGTTTGCAATATTTCTATCAAGGGGAGCCACATCCTGATGCACATGTTTTAGTGGAATTCAATTCAGTAAAATACATACACAATGTATCTGACACCATTTCACAGGATGGGAATTCAGAGCGTTATGACTGAATCTTGGCCTGTGGTGCCTTACTCTGATTAGTAAATGTTGTTCTTGCAAGGAGTACCCCTGATCTCTGGGGAGGACTATGCACAAACCAGTCACAGGAAGATCTGGAGATAAGTGTAGAGCTGATGTGAGTGGCTTGCTAGTTGATTATATGATAATGAAAATACTTTTAAGAGAATAATCCAAAACATAGCTATTAACTTGCTTCTGGCAGTCTTCTGTTTAATAAAAACAATGTTAGTAACTGTGGTATAAGTCCTGAAAATAATCACCAAGTCTGATAATGAGAACCAATCATCTAAACATCAGTGTCCCCAGAAATCATATTGTCCTTGGAACTTTCCTTTTCTGTGGCTACTACATCTGGAAATCATACTGTCCAAAATGGTGGTAACTGTTAGCTCCCGGGCAAATTAGATCATTAAAAAGCTTTAACCACTTAGAGGACATTTAAATCTGCCTTGGTGGTTTGTTTCTACTGTTCACAACATGAATATATTTTCCAAACCTCAATTGTTACTAGATTTATTACAAGAAACAAGATTAATTGGGCTGTACTGCTTTGACAAAATTCTAGGTCTTAAATAATAATTATAGATTTCCTGGAGTCCAAAAGAACTGAAGTAGAGTAGATCCAGCAATGTGGCCAAACAAAACAAATTGAGAAGAACGAGGATAAAGAAGTATGACTGAGAGAATGCAATTGTGAAATCTCCCTGATATATACTCCCCTAAAGCTTCAAGTTTTTATTGGCTAACTGGCAAAGTAATTTCTTTTTCTTAGGTTTTATTTGGACACCAGTGTTGCCTGGAATTTGGGGGAAAGGGTGTGAGGTCTTTTCCCAAAAAGCTCTGTGACTAAAGTCTCACTTATGACAGTGAGCCCTGAAGATTAAAGGGTCTGGCCTACCCAGATCTCAGCTGAACTGAGAGTCAGCAGCACAGACTGAGCCACGAGTTCTGCTCCTGAGGAAACTGGGATGCACAACACTGGGAAATGGTTGAACCTCTGCCTTTATTTAGCTGTTCCATTGTACTGTCTGAAAGGACACAGGAACTGCAACACACTTAGAGCATGTCAGTTATATTCCTTCTAGAATATGTGTTTATTGCTTTCAAAGACGTAGTAGAGGTATAATGTCAGGGTAGTGCATAGACACTAAGTTAGTGATAAAGGAGGTGATTCCGACAGTAGATGAATGGGAGCTGCAGCTGTACAGATCCCACAAAGGCTGTGTTAGTCTGTGAGGTTGCTCTTATGACTGAGGTGTATATCTTAGTGCAGTCTAAGCTTGACTGGTTTCCAGCACATAAAACAAGCAAACAGGATTAAAGAATTTTATTTTTTTGTTGCATTGACCCTTCCAAAAAGTAGATTTGTATTTTCTAATCCATTTTTTCTAGTATGTTGGAAGGCCATTTATGCCACAGAATTTTTGTTCTATCAAGTAACTGAGACATAAATCCAGTTAATATCAGATGAAACCAGTTCAGACACAACAGAAAGAAACTCAATAAAAATAAGCTAAGTCTTTTTTATGTGTAATCATAACCTCTTAACAATAAAATTCCTCACCCAGGTGATGAATTCTCTATCTTCTTGAATCAGAAGTCTCTGATTCCCTGCTGGATTAGTGGGCACTAACAGAATCCTTCCATTTAATGCTCTATTTGAGGTCCAATTAACCAAATAAGCAGTGAAAAGCAGTTCCAAAAATCGCATGGCTTCCTGTCACTGTCTCAGATAAACATGATGCAGAGACACCTCTAATATACCTAAGGTGAAGCTGGGGCATAGCAGATATTCACGTTGCTGGAGCCTGTCTCTTCCAAGTGTTCCTCTGGAGCATGTCTGACAACTGCCCTTCTCCCTTTTTATTGACTGGCTAACATGGCTGTAACCTGTAAAACGTGGTAGAGTTGTGTTCAAAAGGTGGATGGCAGTGGCCTCCACTAGCATGTCCGCTTTCCAATCACTATGTCATGGTCATGAGTGAGAAAGCAGAGTAAATAGAGAAAAACAGTTTTAAATTCAGTAATTATTTTCCTCCATCTGTTTTAAATACCACTCTGCAGGTATTTTAAAGACGTAGACATAATGCCTAAGAATATAGAGTAATGGCATGCTTAGCAGTGTTTGATCAATGATTGGACTCTTTGATTTTAAAGGTCCTTTCCAACCTAAATTATAACTCTATGTAACTGATACTCTTTCCAGTATTCATGTTTTCAAAGTTTTCTTGAAGTTTGAAATATGCCAATCCTTTTATTGTGTTTGAGATTGTTTATTTACCCAAAGGCCTGTTCTGGGCAGAAAAACAGCAGGAGGGTCATTTATGATCTATACACATCATTATGTTACCAAGAATCCAGCAATCACTGAACATGGCTTCCAAACAAAGTTAAAAAAAAATAGGTATTTCTTCAAGCTCAGGATTCATAAATATAAATGATCTGTATCATTTGCAGTTTTTCCATGGGAGTATTATTTGGCATAGCTTCATGCTGTACCAAATTTGTGGGTTTTTAGATTATTGGTTTTTAGAAGAATCTGGTTTTGGCACACACATGCAAACACACAAATTGGAAAGGGAAATATTTACATTGTGAAATTAAACTTGTTCACATCTTCAATGATGATTTATTAAAGAAAAGTATATGGCAAGCCACAAAATGGTGACATGTACCCTGGGTTTTATATTCCCTGTATGAAACAACCACAAAACTCATTTGAAAACAAATAGTACTATAAAGACTTAAAGAAAGAAAATGAAGCATTTGCATATATAAAATACCTCACACAACACATCTTCATTCTGAAAGACTAAAGAGAATGAAATGTTTCTCCAAATAGCTTTTCAAAGGCATTATTTTTTATGGCCAGGATGTTTCTATTTCTGTAGGCACCTATAATATGCTGTTGGCTTACTTCTTTGAGTGACTCTTAGGTTAAGTACAATACTTTCAGTGTTGAAGTATTCAGTGGACAATGAAAGCTCAACACCAGAAAAAAGTAAGCAACAGGGAAGTTATAGGTGTATTGTAGCAGGGTGGGGAAAGCAAAGCAGTATAAAGGACTAGACAATATATTTGCTGCTTTTATTTGTATGTTTTGTTTTGGTATCCACTTGTATGCAAAATTTATTATTAAAGATCATATGAGGTGATTTTTATGCTCTGGGGTTTTTTTGTTTTGTTTTGTTTTTTTCTTTTCTTTCTTTCTTTTTCCTATCGTCTGCGTAAGTCCACGAATGGGTCCTGTAACCTTGAGCTTGCAGAGAGAAAACCTGGCATGGTTTGTTTTTATCTCTTTGAGATAAAGCACAAGTGTTTTTTTTCTTTCCTTCCAGTAGTCTGTCCAGCTGTGAGTTAGGACAGAGGTTTTTTTCCTTCCCCCTTCCCGCTGGGATTGCAGTTTTCTTTTGGTTTTTTTTTTTCCTTTTTTTGGACTGTTTGGTGTGGTTTTTTGTATCCGAACAATCAGACCATCTCCGGGGGAGACATTCGGTGGGACCCTCACCAGGAGCTGCCGGACACCCCGGCCCAGCTGGGCCGAACCTTCAGGAGGGATGACATACTAGAGAAAGGAGAGACTCTGATAAATCTTTCTCCATGGTAGAGAAGGTTTACTGTCTAATATTATTCAAGTTTTGTTTTGTTTTGGTTTTTTTGTGTGCCTGCGTGCACCTTGCTTATTAAATAAACAGTTCTTTTTCACGTTCCTCCAGGAAGGTTTTAATTCCGAACCTTGGCTAGGGGGAGGGGCTGCAATTCTGCCTTTTTAGAGGAGACACCCTTTTGGAATCTCCTCCCAAAATTTGTCTCAAACCAAGACAGCTAGACAGTCTATGTTCATTTTATGGTCAGATTCCTGTATAGATATAGACATCTGAAGTATATATGTATGTTTCTGTTAGTTCAAATAAACCCTTTTGTGGCCAATGAAGACTAATGCATAGTTTTAAGTTGCAATTCATTTGACCATCTTTGAAGACTTTGTAGAGCACAAGCTAAAATGGACATCTGTTTTTTCTAAGAAAATCCTGGTCTGAACAGCTCACATGTAGATACCTAAATGAAGAAGGATCCTGGTCCCACTGTCTGCTACAATACACAAAGCAGGCATGGTGTGAACATAGATACAGAGGGAATAATACATAACTGAAAATATTGGACATTAGCAGGAAAAACAGAATTGCAGAAAGACTTGAATGCTAGGAAAGCTTCTGACTGCTGAAAAAGTATAGCATGTGTAAGTCTCCAGGCATGTCTGGTGTTCTCCAAAGCAAATGTTTCTCAGCATCTCTGAACAGTTCTGGAAGGTCCCACTGTGAAATAATTATGAGCCTGGCTACAACACTCTCACTTTTCTAGCCAGAATCTGAAGGAGAAGGACAATTATAAGGAGCCAACTCTAGTTGTTGCCAGAAGAGACATTAGAGCAGAAAACACCAACAAAAAGGATTAGTATCCAGGCCAGCAGCAAGTAATAGTATAATGTTACTAGTAGGGTAGAAGGGAAGAAAATTATGAAAATCTTCTAAAGCCTGCTAAATTGTCTGGAATAAAACTGTTTTAACAGTGTGTGGCAGTTATTTTATTAGTTTAAAAAACTAAAATGTGAACAACTTGCTTTCATAGATAACACTGATAGAAACTGATAGAAAAGGGAGTTATGAAAGGAAGAAATTTGAGAGCAGAGTACAGTGCAATATTCTTTCAAGGTCAATGTAACTCCTCTTTCTAAACATGTTTGTTACACAAAGTGGAATAGGAATATCAGAGGTTTGTATTTCCATCTGTTTGCTTAAAACCAGGTCTGTGCGCCAGCATGAACAGGCAAAGCTCTGATGAGCTAGAAGTACTTTGGTTCATGATGCACCCTATAACAATGCCATACTATGCTGATTTCCGTATGATAATTGTTAAGTTTATAAGTTTAATAGTCATCACATGGTCACAAGCTGATTTTATGAAACTTTGTTCATTAGTCTCAGCAAAGCACTGCAGCACAAGTAAGAATTTCTAATTGAGTTTAGTAATAGGCTGAAAAGGTAGTTATCACACAAAGCAAATACAAAAGCAATGTAAAGAATTTTATTTTGTTTAGAATTGAAATCTGGCAGCAATTTTATCCTGAGTCTTAAAGAAACATGTAGTAAGCATTTAAATCAGTGTACTCATGAACTGCTGAGATCAAAAGTTAGCAGTGGCATTATTTGTGAAATATGAGTGACCTTTGTGAATCTGTTTCAAGGTTCAGGTAGCCTAGAATTGATTGAGCTTACTCCAAGCATTTCTGGACAGAGCTGAATAAGGGCGATAAGCCATGGAGTAAGACTTATCAGTGCCTAACTAGAAAACTGATTCTGACAACACTGTCTCAGCTGGTAGCTAACCCCTGAGTTTCACCAGTAGGGTTCACCTTCAGACTCAGAAATCTAGGTTAATTTATCTAAATGCAAGTGCTTGTGAGTATGCTAATGGCTAAGCCTCTTTTACACTATAAGCCTGGGGTACAGCTCAGATGTTCAGCCATATTCAGCCAATGATGTTTAGGCATCCTGGAGTAGCTAAGATATCTGTACGGGCTTGACAGATATAACAGAGGCATTGAGGTCTACTGGAATAATAGCAACTGGCCAGGAAAGCTATCAGGGCATCTCAAATACATCTGTCTAGGCAAATAAACTGAGCTGTTAGTCAGTCAGACTTGGTTAACTCAGTGCAAAGGAAATATCTCGTTTGGTAAACCAAAGAGCTCTCTAGGCTCACCTGACTGTATTGACTAGGCTTTGAATTAATATGGTGGGAAGCCAGTCTTCCACCTCACATGCAGACAGATACTTTTAGACATCTAAATCCAGGTCTCCAGATGTGGGACTGAACCAGACCTTGAAGATCTATAAGATCAGACTTTATGTTTTCTTAGAAACAGCTTAGTGAACTAGCAGGGCAGAAAAGTCTAAAACCTATGTGTGCCAAAACCTGATCAAGAAGAGATATTCTTTCAGCATCCTGATGAGCTCTCACAGGCCCACTCAGAATGCCTGTGGAATGGGACCCAGTATGTAGTGACAGCTGGCTTTGTTCAAAGAAGAGTTGAAAAAAAATATGTGCTGCTACTACTACTACTACTACTACCACTCTTCCTCCTCCTTCCCTCTGTATAATGTACAAGAATGGCCACAGCATTCATCCGGGGTATGGAAGGACTAGGATTGAGACAAAGCTTCTGTAAAAAATGGGGTTAGTTTATCTGATTACAAGTATCAGGTTGGAGGCTCCACTTCTGATTTGTAGAAGGGAATAGCTCTGGCATTTTGGTACCCAAATCCTTCAGGCTACCACCCTTACAAGAGTGTGCACTCATGACTCCTTAAGATAGAAAGAAGAGCTAACCAAAGCTTACACTGGAATGTGGCTGGCTTTTTTTAATAGAGATTGGGCCTGGGAAAAGTTTTAACCTGGCCTGAGGTTAAAATTTCAAACTCTTGGGTCCTATAGCATGAATATATCCAATGCAGGTCCAAAACTCTGAAAGCTACATGTGTTTTCACTAGCTCATGAAGTAATCAGATTTAATGACCCACTATTTTGTTAAGGACATCTTCAGGCTTCCTTTCTTCAGATTCTATGAATCAGGTACCTGCCACAAGCAATCAGGATAATATTGTGGCTAAATGTGCTATGTACTAAACAATAACACTTGTAACTGAAAAGAAGCTGTATATCTAGACTATGAACTAATGAGAATATCTGGTGAACCCTTTGCAAGGGTTTTTTTGTGTTACTGCCTTTTTAATTATGTAATTCAGAAAATGGAAAAAAACAATGCCAGGTTTTCATAAAAAGTAGACATATACACATTGATAATCTACAAAGGCCTAATTCAGTATCTCTAGGGTATGTCATAATTTACAGGTCTAAAATTATGAGGAATTATCTTGTTAAAGTCTTTTGAATCTGACTATAGGTGTTCTAGCAGTGCTCCAGTAAGAGAGTTATTCAAATCCCATTCCCATTTCTGGTGGAATTTTTATCATTTGTGTGGCTATGTTTTGCCAACAAAAAATGAGAAAAGAGAAGACTCTGTTCACATTCATCTGTGGGGATTCAGCAATTAAATCAATTTGATTAACCAAAGACCCATTCTGCTGTGTATTTACATACTGTAATTACAAATTGGCAAATAGCGGGAAAAGTGGGAACGTGGGATAGCGTGCTTTGATATCAGTTGTTCCAATACAACGCCTGTAATACTTCTAAATAAGCAGTCAGATCTATTCACTGTCTCAGCACTCCAAATGGGTCAGACGAAGCAGTATTTTTAATGGGATTTGGACTCTCTGACATTTCACAGTCTTTTATATGTAGCAAATACTTAAAAGACAGTACTACAACTCCTGAGAATTGTTCTGTCTCATCTTTTTTAGTCTATATTTTCTTCTTCCCTACCACCAATACAACAGCCTGTTTATTTCAGACTTGCCAAACATCCAGGTTTGATCAAATCTGTTTGATTTCCAGAGTGTTTGGTTGAGCTCAGATTGCATCTTGGTCTGCTGAAAATTGAGTAATGTCTTTGTTGAAGGTGGCTGTGAGGAGACAAACTGACAGGTTAAATCAACAAGGACTGCAGTCTGGAAGCTCAGCTCTCAGGCCCTGGCTGGGTGGCCTCGCATGTGCTTCCAGTCCAAGCTAAGGAAGGAGCATTTTAGGGTACTAAGGGAACATAACTACCCTGTAGGCTGCACAGTCCTGTGGCACCTGCAAGGGTGAGACACCACATCTTCACATATGGATACAAGTGTACAGAGCATTTCAATGTCCTCCCAGCTACCTGGTTATTGATCTAGTGCAACTGCTGAGAGAGAAGGAAAATCTGGACTGATGAAGGACTACCATACACATCCATGCAAATGATCAATAGAGCTGGATCATGTCAAAACATAGGAGTCTTGGTTAATGCATGGCCCCTAGTGACTGAAACAGATCTGTCTTTACCACAAAAGACAGCTTCTTTGTTCAACTCTGAATTGCAATAAAAATGAACTCCAGTTTGAACAGATAGTACTAGCACTGATATTAATGTAGAATTTTGTATCACCCAAATAAAAAAGTGGCAATGCCCAGTGATTTTTGCATATAGTCCATGTCAACAACTGTTTAATATATACAATATCTTTAATTAAATATATGTATTATTTAATTATTCTACTATTTATATACCCTATGAATTTATATATGTATCTAGATTTAAGATAAAAATTGCAATATCTATTTTGGTTTTATAAGGTTCTAGAGAAACCATCACATCTGTTTCAATAGGTAATTTTCATTTACTCTTAAAAATCAGAGATTATTTTCAGTTTATATTTATGTAGCTTCAGTTCCTTCTTATTATGCCTTTATCTACTAGATTAAAGACTCCATTACGAGAAATGATGCAGGTAATTTTAGACTGTTGTCATGTCATTTCTTAACCTTTTTATGTAAAGGAAACAGATTTATCCATTTTCTATAAGGTAGGTTTTCCAGGCCTCAGATAATTTCTTTTTTCAATCTTTGTCACTTTAATAAAAATGGGTTTTTTTAATGAAGGTGAAAGGTCCGGGCACAAACCCTTCTCAGAATCTCCAGTTCCCACTGATGATTCATCTGGAAGTCCTCACTCCACGTGTGGAATAGGCACCTTGTTTCTGAAAGACTGGGCTTGTGCCAGAATTTGTTAAGTTACCATTTATCATTCAAAGGGACCTGGTGCCCAGCATGCTAATGTAAGTGACCGCTTACATTAGCACCCACTTATCATGTAGCATGTCATTTTTGTATCTTCTCTTCAGTTTACAAGAAATAATTCCAGAAATTTATAAAAATATTGGAGTCTCTGAAATCCCTGAAGTGAAAATTTCCCATTTTCTGTTATGTGAACATTATTTTCTGATAGTTTTTCTTGTACTAAATATTTACTTTTTACCTTGGTTTCCAAAGCAATTTAATGTACACCTGTGAGAGATGTGGAAACATACAGTAGACTTATCTTCTTATCTTTTTCATTCCTCTATTTTTCTTTCATTGACATTTTTTTCTGCCCTGTGAGTTCACAAGGGAATGCTTATGATTGTACACAGGTATTGCAATCTTTCTACAGTGTAGGCGTAAGTTTACTCACAGAACTACACAAAACCCTTGACAGAAAAGTTGTTATTTTCCACAGCAGAGAAGTGGGAAGAAAAATCTTTACACAAAGTCTTATATAAAGGTGTCTTTCTGAAGTCTGATCTTTCTGTACAGTCAACAAAGAAGCTCAGCCTTCTATTTCTGAAATATTGTAAGGTGGTTCATTTTAGGAACTGAAAGAAAAAAAACCCAAAAACATCTGCCAAATATTCAATGGGAACGATATTCCTCTGGTTTAAAGGGGGCAAGATTGCTAGAAAGTACATCTATACCACCAGGCAGTCTTCAGTAAAATAAATGATGATCCAGGCTCGTAGATGCCATGCTTGCTAATACATCAGATTAGTGTTCATGTTTGGTATGTTACAAGCACTAAATCTGTTTGCACTGTTGCAGTCAGGTGTTGAGTTCTGTTTGAGACATGGTTGGTTGAAGAATTTGTCACTTACCTGCCTTTTATCATCCCATGTGAACGTTCCTTTCCCACCTGAGAGCATACTCTGGCAAGTGAACTCCACGAGATTGCCTTTGTCTTTGAGCAGATAGGAAGCTCTCCCACTGCCATTTAAAAAATGTGTGGGAGCTAGGAAAACCATGGCTTAAGATCTCAGCCATAATTACTATCTCACAGTAAAGACCTGATAATTAGGTCCATTCATTCTAGTTCTCCGCCCTCTCTTTTTAGGCGTGAAGCTCAGGCTATTGACAGAGGCCTATTGAACCTCCTATACTACACCATATCACACACTTCAAGAGAGGCTATTGGTTGTGGATGCAAGATATTTCAGGGCTTTGACAATCGCTGAATCATATAATAGGATGGCAGAGGTTAGCAAGAACTTCTGGAGATCATCTTGTCCAACCTCCTTCTGAAGCAGGGTTATCTAGAGCTGATTGCTTAGGACCCTGTCCAGAGGGCTTTTGGGTGGGTCTAGTCTGGGAGAATCCACAGGCTCCCTGGGTATGTTTGCAGACACTTTCCCAGTGGGTTCTTAATGATGCTGCCAACTGAACGTCAGTAATTGGGTCACCAGTGCCTCTTCCCTGAGGATATATATAGGATAGCCTGTGTCCTGGCTCTCTGCTCTGTGTGACTGCTAGAGGGCCGAAGACAGCCTTGTTTTTGAAGATACCAAGTCTGTGGAAACAAATTATTTTTCCCCCCTGAGTTTTTCTCTTGGTCCTGTACAAGGAAAGATCTCTGTTAAAAGCCATTTCTTAAAAAGCTGTAAATACTTCCAGGGTGACAGAATCTCAATAATTTTCCTCCTCTGTGTTTCATTGAAAGGGTGGCCCAATTTTCCTATGGTTATGCTCTTGTCTAGGTCACTATTCATCCTTAAGCCTACAACAATGGCAATAAGACCACTGTAAGAACTTCTGATATTCCCAACTGGTTTTAGGATGTCCTAGTTCCTTTTTATTGGAATTCAGTTACAAAAAAGGTACTGAATGGACTCTAGTACAATAAGACCATAATTCCAAATTATGTAAATACTCATAACAAAACGAATTCAGGTATGAGTAAAAAGCCTTAATTTACTTATATTCAGAAAAAGGCAGGCAAGGACTGGTAGATTCAGAGAGTAAGATATGGCTAATGCTCTGATTTTTGTTTTGCAACCTTTTCCCTATAAATTATATATATATATTCAATTTGTGGAGTTAGAAATGCTATATTTGGGTTCTTTTCTGCAGATCATAATATCACATGAACTTCTAGAAAGACGTCAACTACTAGACAGAAGTGACTGTAAAGATACAAAAATGCACCATGTGTAAAAATACACAGAAATGTCTGAAAAAAATCCCAAACAAACACAAAAACAGGGTTCATTCCTACAAGACTCTTCTTCAATTTTTCTGTTTTATGCAGTAATTTAAACAAAGCATATTGAACACTTTTTAAAAATGAGCTTTGTGATTAAAATGCCTTTTTTATCAAAAGATTATCTAGGTGACTAAAGTAAAAAAGTGCATCAGCAAGAAGGAGTATTTGCTGTGTTGATAGTCCTCTGAGCATCTTCAATGAATGCCTGACTGGAGAATGAGAAACTGTTCTCTTGCCAGTTTTCAGTAACCATATGTTGTGTGTCTCCTGAATACTGACTGCAGAGAGGTGTTTTGGATCTTCTAGACACCAGTGAAAGAAAATATTTCTAGTTTCAAAAGAAAAAAGGAGAAGAGAGCAGACCTTTTTGGTCATGTTTAATTGCTCTGTTACCAGCAAAACCTGTTGGATGCTGAATCTATCATCTTCTTGTATCCTTGGTAAAAAGAAATCTTTATTTTAATTAACATCTCTTTCTTCCATGATAATCAGATAAGAATTTTATTACAGTTGTAGCACTTCTGTGTGTCTTGGATGTCTTGAATAGATCTTTTGGCCTGTATCCCAATCATACTCAAATGGTTTTTTATGTGAGTTGGTGTGTTTGCCCTGGTGTTGTGGTTTTGATCCT
>VYZT01030059.1:3822-14944 GCA_013400735.1 Pomatostomus ruficeps | reverse complement strand
CCTCAGGCCCTGATAATGGTGCTAATATTTCATCCTTCCCCCCCCTCCCCGTATTTCTCTTAGGACTGGCTGACCATCCAGACTCTCCCTTGAGGACAGATGAACCTGTGAAGCCAGGGGAGAAACACCACTTTGGTTGAGTTTCTTGTGATGTCTACTTGCAAGAGCAATGAGGCTATCAAGGGACCTTGCTTACAAAAATCCTAACACCTATTTTTTAGCTGTGAACATACCACATTTCTTGCTCTACAGTAAGGTCTGAATACTGGAAACTTCCATTTATCTATCAATCTACCCTGCAAGTGTAATGTTACAGTTGGAAGTGTACGAAAAACAGCTGATTGTAAATGAAGTTCTGAAATTGCTAGCACAACTGTAGGCTGATCATGACAGGCAAGGGCAAACTATTTGACTGAAGCTGTTTTCCCTATACTGGAGGAAATTTGAGATGTGTAACCCTACAATTTCTTTGAATTCTTAAACAGTTTGTTATTTTATTGCCTTTTGGGTAGTGACAATGATTTTAGAGGTCAAATCTTCCCCTACAGCTATTTCCTTGCTAGCCCTCAGACAGCAATGTAAATCTCCTGTCATTCAATCATTGCAGTTAATGCTGATTTATTTCCCTGTCTCCACTAGGGTAAGTGTGACTCTGACCCCTTCTATTGACCAGCATTGCCTACAAGGTTCTCAGGAAACAGTTGATGTCTCCTTGTCTCTAAGCTAATCACAATGAAGATATACCAGAGAGGACACGACCTCTTAAATTGAGATACAGCTATACTTCTGTTTTGAAATTTGGCTGGTCCAAATATAACAAAATGCTTACCTGCATCTTGCCTAGAGGCTTATTCTAAATTACACTGGTCACTTAAAACTCTGAAGAAAAAGGTTAGTCCATCCAGGTTTAGAGAATAAGTGGAAGAGATGAAAAAAGACAGATGTTATATGACTAATTACTTCCTCTATCATAGACTCTTATCATGGGTTGGGTTGGAAGGGACCTTTAAAGACCATCTAGTTCCAACCACCACAGGGTGGATGGGCAGGGATATCTGTCACAGGATTGTGTTTCTCAAAGCCCTGTCCAATCTGGCCTTGAACAATTCAGGATATCCATAGGGTGTCCACACTTCTTTGGACAACCTGTTCCAGTGTCCCATCATCCTCATTGTGAAAAAAAAAAAATTATTTATATCCAGTTTAAATCTACTTACTTTCAGTTTAAAACCATTGCCCCTTTTCCTGTCACTACAGACCCTGATGAAAAGTCTCCATCTGTCTTCCATATAAGCCCCCTCTAAGTATTGACAGATCACAATAAGATTTCCTCAGAGCCTTCTCTACTGCAGGCTGAGCAACACAAACTCTCACAAGCCTTTCTTCACTGGAGAATTATCATGACCCTCTTCTGGACGTGCTGCAACATGTTCAGTCTTTCCTATGCTGGGACCCCAAGCTGGATGCAGTACCCCAGGTGGAGCCTCAGCAGGGCAGAGCAGAGGGGCCCTGCTGGTCATGCTGGATACAGCCCAGGATACAATTGGCTTTCTGGGCTGCAAAGGCACATTGACAGGTCATGTCCAGCTTTTCACTCACCAGTACTGACAAGTCCTTCTCCACAGGGCTGCTCTCAGTCCATTTATTCCCCATTCTGTATAGATATTGGTGGTTGCCCTGACCCAGGAGCAGGACCTTGCACTTGACCTTGTTGAACCTCATAGCATTTGCTCAGGCTCACTCCTCAAGCCTGTCAAGGTCCCTCTGGATGGCATCCCTTCCCTCAAGCACATAAAGGGCACCACTTGGTTTGGTGTCATCTGAGGGTGCATGCAATCCTCTTATGTCTTTGATTACGATGCCAAACCATATTGGACCCTCCTTCTCTCTTTTTGCACTACTTGTTGCTTCAAATTCGACACCTCAGCTTCACTCACTTGAACTCTCCTCTCTTCTCCTTTCAGAAATGCCTCTCTTCTTTTGCAAGGTGGACATGGACTACAAAAGGATCCCACTGTCTTTGCTACGAATGCTGCTCACTGCATTTTCCCTTCAGTTTCTGACCCATTCATTTTCCTTATCTAATGTGGAGGTCTCTCTCCACTTCTGTGAAGCCTCATGTTTTTCTGGTGCTATGAAAAAAGCAATATTGGAAGAGACATTCACACATTAGATGCTGTTTAAAATAAGATTTAAAGAGATATTTCTGCCCTTCACTTTCTGTGTCTTCCCATAAGGAAGGTCTTTTAACTGCATGTCATTTCCATTAACACATTCCCTAGACTTATATTGAAAATCATTATATAGTTTAAAACACATGTGCTTATCCTGTGTTCCTCTTATTCATCTGTATTAGTTTTCAACTTTATTCAGTATTTTGCCTGCATGAGAGGTGGTCTGGCTGCCTGCTTCCTTGTTTTGCCCTGGGTCTAAAAGAAGAAAGTTCTGAACCCCTCTGTGATATTGAAGCCAGTCCAGGACAGGCAGAACATGCCAACATAGGATGTATCGAAGGATGTAGCCTGGGGCAGCATGAAGGCTGGCTGAGGCTGGTTGGGACCCTAGTTAAATGCCCAAGTTATTTACCTGAACTGATCTTTTTGTCATGAACTGCAAAAAGAAATTCCTAAAGTAATTTTAAACGTACTGTGTGAAATGCAATTATATCTTATGACAGCAGCAAAGGTGCCCTTGAGACCTTTCTTCTCTTTGCCCCTCTACTTTAAAAAGTCATAACACTACATGTTGGCAGAGAAATAAAGTCAAAACATTTCTGAGCTGCACTACAGTAGAGTATTCTGCAGTAAGAGATCATTTTGACTTGACCAATTTTCAACTGAAGGGGTTGGTGCCATTCTATTCGGACTATTAATTACTCACAGACAGCTTAGCTACCAGTGAAGAGAGAAAGAAAAACAGATCATGAGTATTGAAATCTATGTGAATTTTAATGAAAAATTATAACAAGATAATAAATCTTATGGTTAGTCCACAAACCTCTCAAAGGTTTGAACTAAGCAAACAAGGTCTCTTTTCAGGACTTAATAGATGCATCCCAATTTATGTATAAAATGAGGTTTGGCACAATTGTCCCTGAATTGCATACTTCATTTCTGGATCTGCACTTTTGTGTTCTCATGCAGCTAAAATATCTTAACTTTACAAGTGTGAAAATGAGCAACTTAAAAAATACAGTGTTAACTTGCCCACATATTCCTCCAGCTTTAAAAATGAGCCATTACCTTTTGTTGGAAATACTGAAAACTGCATAATACCCCATGAAAAATTACCGAAAATATAGCTGTTATAACAGCCAGTGGAGAAATGTTATTTATTTTTTTTTTATCACTATCATGCGTATCTCCCTTTCCCAAAGCTCATATGCATATCTCCCTATTCAGTGTAAAAGGTAAGATCAAGAAGGACTGAAAAGGGTTGCTAGAAGATTGCATATACAGAGAACAAATAGATTATTATTAAGGACAGAAAGACTCTTTGTTATTCAGATGGCAGCTGGGAAGTTCCACGAAGGTCCTGGAAGAGGGAGCTGGCCCAAGCAACAAGCCCCTCATTGGGTAAGAGAAGGATGGAGGTGGCATAGCTCCCTGGGGACTGTCAGAGCCACAGCAGAGCTGCCTGGGAGGTGTCTGATGTGTGATGTTGGACCCATGTTCCACTGAGGAACGCTCTTTAAGTACATCATTATTATTCAAATCTCATCAGGGAAAAAAAAATATGTCTTTGTACTTGGCTTAGTTTCTTAATCCTTTTGCCTTAATTTCTACCTTACTCATCATGCCCCATTATATGATAAATTTGGAAAGGTCACAGTAGTAATTACTTTTAAGTAAGTGTGTATGTTCTTTTCAATATCACTTCTCAAGATCCTTGGGGAAACTGACAGGGTCACCTATTTTTTAAAAGTGCAATGATTTTAATACAAGAAGACAGACACTAGAAATCAAATCACTAATCAGGGACTTACATTCACATTTAATACATCCCTTTCCTCACACTCTCCCTCCTTATTTTGCTCAGAGGTGCTTTCTGACACCAGAAATAACACATTACTGATTGCATGGTTTGGGTGGATTTTTTCTCCAGTTGTAATGGGCAAAAGAGTATTAGATGTACTAGCCTCAGTTTCAGTAGTCCAGGGACACTTAGATGCACTACCTGAGTGACTAAAAATGTGAAAGAAATTAGTGTAAATCTCATGAGCTGCAGTGGAGCAAGGCTATTTTGCATCAGCAAAGATTGTGACTTGTAATCTAATTGGCAGTTTTCAAACAATCAGTTGTCTAGATCTGTAAGTGATACAGGTTTAAACTTGACTTAAATTTGACTGTCAGTAGCAATGCAGCAAATTTCTATTTTCTCTGAGTTCAATCTTCAACTTATGTGAAATAGTGAGTGGTGATTCACTCAATCTCACTGTCCTCTCATCCATAACCACACTTTCTTCAACACTCATTATTAGTATCTTGACTTCTACCTCAATAAAAAATGAATTTCTGGTATATAGAACTAGGTTAACCTCTGAAGCTGCCACACCATTAGGTTATCCAGCTAATAATCCTCTGGTTCTCAGTGCAGTATGACCTCATGCACAGTTATACCAGCCAGACAGCTCTTCCATGTTGGGGTTCCTGTGCTGTTCTGTGGAACACATGAAAGCAGGATGCTCTCAGCAATCACCTTCTCAGCAGCAAACCCATGGCTACAGGGAAATGCTGTATCTCCTGGGTGCATGCTTAATACTTGCTTCATATAATGTGTGAAAGAGCAGGTTTCTGTCAGCACCATCATGGTGAAAGGAAGGTAGTTGAAGCTGTCATTAAAAATCTGCTTGGGATGGCTGCATGGGTGGAAGTTTGAACAATGGGAACTTGACAGGGTGGTGTGATGGGAATAAAAGATACTGACAGAAGTAGGACAAGATGAAACAAAATCTGCACAACCACATTAACTATATAATGATAAAGGACTGATGCACTGAAAGTGTAAGTACACTGATCTTGCCTAGCTTACTTGGCTGTGTGCTGCCTTTTCGGGACCTGTCCTTCGGGGAAGCTGCTCCAGGCACACACAGTCATATTGCCAAGAGCGAAAAGAGCCTTGCATAAAGAGAGAACAGGGAAAATGGAGTCTCCTCTACTGTCTCCTTCAGCTTCACCCCAGCATCATTTGGTCTCAGGCAGTTTAGTGCTTTAGTTTTGTCAGTAAATCTTGATGTCTGCCTGGCATCAGCCCAGTAACAGTTCAGCTTAAACAGTGCATCTCTCTGCTCCTGGAGGACAGCACAGGAAGAAGGACAACAGCACACCTCATGCCATCCCATTGGAGGGAGTTCCTGCAGCTGGAAAGGAATTCATTGTTTTCCTCAGTGATTTATCACCTCGTCAGTGCAGTAGGCAGTGCCAAAGACAAAACTCTTTCTTCTGGATTTCCAGGACCATGAAAGTGACTCAGGGACTGCTTGAGAGTTAATTTAAAGATGTGCTCTGCAGGATGAGTTTTAAGGCTGACTCAGAGGCTGATGGTTCCACAATATTCTGCACAGATTTATGATAGCTGGAAGCTAACAACACAGCTGCGGTCAACTAATGTCATTTTACAATCTTCAGGACATTTTCCAGAGCAAAAAGACCTATGCATAGTGAGCTAAAAATTATGCCGTATGTTCTGTGTATTTATAAGGTGCAGGAGTATATACCCTAATGTGGTACCTCATATCTGCAAAGAGAGGACTGTGAAAAATGCAGGACAGGTAATTTCTGTGATGGGAGGCATCAGCCTTCTGTGAGAATTCTCAGCTAAGCATGAAGACCAGGAAAGCTGAGTGCTGGGAAGATTAACAACGTCTTTTCCTGAGGTGTTAAATTTACAAGAAAGCCTGAGAACAACTGCAGAAGTGCCGAGAACACCAGTGACGCATTGAATGGGGGTGTTACTATTGTTCCTGTTCTTAAAGGAGGCGGAATAGACAAAGGGATGGGTTTCACCCTTTTTGTGTGGAACACATTTCTCAGTGTCAGTTAAAACCAACTATTTTCACTGCTAATACACAGTGGCACAGCAAAGGAGAGCTGCAGGTTAATGCTGCACATTAGCCACCATTTTGGTTTCATTTTTGGTAAAAGATACCTGTCCCAAATCTGACCAAGCTCCTCCCCTTCAGGGTGGCTTATCACATCTCCATGTGTAATACCAAAATGTATATGCTATCAATATCATATAACCTGCTCCGGTGATCCCAATACAATCAGATTATCTCTCAGTCAAGAACCTCAAAGTGCCCAGAGAATAAAGATGCAAGACAGATGCTGCTGTTGAGAGATTTCCATAAGAATCATACAAGTTAAGAGGGAAAAGTTAATGGTTTTCTTCAGCATTAACGCTTTTCAAATAGAACATTCTATTTGTTTCAATGTCAGCTCAAACTAGACTTTGGAAATGAAGCCCTGGTCTTGGGGAATGCAATAGAACTTTTTCCTTCTGATTTCAAGGCGGTTTCACAACTTGCTTGAGATTTTTCCCTCAAATTCCAAGAGTAGATTCTTTTGTTGTTTAAGAACTTTAGGTTAGATGAAGCAAGCCAAGAGTGATCTCAGGCTGTGGCAAAACTTGAATATATTTGGCTGTTACATTTAACTCTTCCCTCATCTCAGCTCCATAATAATATAATGCTGCTGTTGATAAATACTAAGGATGGGCTCCAGCATACACTGAGCAAAAAAAGATAAAGGGTGTTTCTTTGCTTTGTAATAGTGTAATGGACATCACGAAGAAAGAAAACTAAGAACAACCTCTAACACATAATCTAATAAAAAAAGAAATGTTTTCATAAACTAGGCATATTTTTCAGATTTCCTACTGCAAAACACTTTTAAAACTTCCAGATCCACCATTATCAAACTTTAGAATCAGAATTGTCAGCACAGAGACATTAGGAGGCTCACTTTTGAGTACTGAAAATGGCATTTACAGGAATGAGGGACCCGAACTGGATCTAGGCATTTTAGAATACGCCTTGGTGCTCATTAGACAAAATTCATTATCTATTTTGGCATGTAGTTGAATTGGGAATTTAACAGTATGAATGTGGATGTCCACAAAAACAGTAACTGCAATGATATTTGATTTCAAGGGGATCTAGCATGAAAATTATATTTGCAAATGGTCTCCTCCTTTATTTTGTTTTCAAGGTCATGAAATTCCTTTGTCTTCTTGTCCAATTTTCCTCCCAATCCTCAACCTCACCAAATGTTTGAGTATTCTTCTTGTAAATACCTTTGGCAACTAACTCTGAAGGATACAAATTAATACCCAGCGTGCCCTCAGAAGAACACAAGCAGTTTCAATAAGCAAACATTTTTCTGTTCTTCTTATCTAGCAATATGCTGTTGTTTGCAAACACTTTCACCCCAAGACTCCTGTAGTATGGTTTGGACAAGCTTTGAATGTCCCTAAAGATACATCTATAGGACTGGTAGTCAAAATGGTCAAGAGTATCTGATGGACCCTGAAGAAAATACAATTTAAAAATAATATATGTCTTACCTGTTTATTCATAAGTATGTAGATAATGGGATTGCAAACAGTGCTGCTTTTTGCTAGGATGGAAGGTATGGTGCTTGTAACTGGAGTCACAACACCTGGCTTGCCAAATGTTGCAAGTAGTGCTATAACCCCATATGGAATCCAGCACACCAGGTAACAGATAACTGTAGCAATCACCATGGACAGGACGCGGTATTCTCTTTTGCGGGCAGCATTCTTGTGGATTTTTCCAACCTAGTGAAAAGTGACAAGAGATAAAATTTAACAAGTGGAGCTGTTGGATTGACTGCATTAACAGCCTGAGACTGTTGGTCTTGGATCAGCAATGGCAATCAACGCTGTAGTTCCAGAAGCAAAACAAATACAAACCCGAAAGTGATTGAATGCAGTGGAAAGACTTTCATCATGTGCATTAGGCACTAGGGGAAGCTCTGCTGAGACCACACTGATGCCAGCATAAACCAGAGTACCAGTGGAGGTTGCAGCAAATGCAGAAAGGTAACAAAGTTAGCATCTAGTCCTTAACAGATGTTAGCTCATCTGCAGTTGTTTTTAAGGTATGGAATTTTGTGTAAACGTACCATGCTTTCACTCAAATTATTCCAGTACACAGAACTTGCTTGAGATGAAGAAGCTTTACATAGCACATCTGAAGCAACACAAGTATTTTCTCTTGAGGCTGTGGAAATAGCAGAGGAACACTAGGACTGTGCTTAGTATCTCTGTCCTTGGATCTTTTAAAGACTAGACAAAGCCTCAGCTGGCCTGGCATGGTCATACTTGGAGTGGGACACTAGAGAAGCCTTGCTGAATCACTTGAAGTTTTATATAGTAGGATTCATTCCTTCTAGGCAATTTCTTCCAGGTACTTAACCATTTTGATAAAAGGGCTTCATTCCTGCTAATGATCAGAAACAGGTTTTTGTGCTCTTAAAAAAGTGTGCTGAATGCTGATGGGGTTCATTGGGTTTTTTGGGGAAATGGAGTAGAATTCGTTAAACAGGAGAAGCAGATGTAAATGTGCAGTTTCAACGTGATGGTACAAGAGTCTATCTTGTTACCATGAATTTGCCAGTATTTACAGTGTGTGGGCAAGTCCAACTCTGCTGTGAAGGTATTTATAATCAGTGCTTCAAAATGTACTCCCCTTTAACCTGTTCTGGACTGAAGTATCATGCCCTTTTGGAATCTACAGCTCTAAGATAAAGCTGAAACATTGAAATAACAGCCAACTTTTATTTTTAAGCCTTGGTGTGAATACATTTTTCTGCAGACAACTATAGAATGCTCTTCCAGTGTTTGGGCAGCTGAGTGCATTGGTGGTAACAATGCGGTACAAGCTCATTCCCTAAAAATCAGAAGCAAACTCCACAATGAGGTTAATTCTGGAGACTCTCCAGTGACTCTAGATGGAGCCTCAGCACACTGGTCTCCTGAGAGTATGGTTGATTCCTCAGCTTTACCCCAGCATGTGTTTAGCAAACCCAGATGTGCCAGTAGGACTTCAGGAACTATTCAAATGTTTAAACTATATTGATTGAGCCTTGTACTCAGCCAAATCTAATTTATGTCCACTTTAAAGACTTTCTGTCTCTTGAATGCAGCACTTGAGAGTAAGCTGCACCCAGGGGAATTAAGCCCATGTAAAACTACAAACATATATAAGAAAAAAGCAGCTCTGTGTAATGGAACATGTCCAAACTTTACCTAATCAAATTAAAAAAAAAAAAAAAAAAAGGTTTAAATCAATAGGTTGAAACTGATGCAGGTAAATGAACAGAGCAGAGTTAAAGGTGCAAACCAACAACCATCCCAGCCAAATGGCATTTCCTGTTGCCTGACACATGCCAAGGAAATAATCAGAGCTTCTCCTACCTCTTTGTAGTGTGGGTCTTTTTGCATAACGTATATGTTTATGTATCAGATTGTGAGTTTTTTAACTCATAATCACACATATAGTGATGGTATAAAGTACATAGGAAGGCAAAGTAATATGGTTACAGTTTCTTTTTAGTTCATTATGACTCTAAGCTTCTAGAATGCTTGGTTCTATCTGGAGTTTCAGTGGAAATGTTCCTGTAAATAAAACACACACAAATTTAGTCTGCTCAAAACTAGTAACTATTTTTCCTGGCTAGTTTTTCAATGATTTTCTGCAAAAAGGAAATTACAAAATAAAGTCTATCCTTTCTGAAAAGACTGGGAAATGTTTTTTTTATAAGAATACAACCTGTTTATTTTGTAATTACTTTAGCTTGAAAAAAGGATTAATAATAGATAATGGTTCAATCCTGTATTGCTTATTTGAACTAAATTTTTCATGGCTAATGGTAAATTTCTCTGACTGATGAATCCAGGATCCTGTGTGAGCTGCAGCTATGCTACAAATTAAATATTAATCAAGGAATGCAAAGTCCCAGTTAGCCATGGCATCCACAGCTGAAGATCTTCAATAAACACAGAAGGATCCAGCAACGTATTTTTGCTCTGTGTTTAGGAACATGTCTTGAAGAGTTTGCAAGAATTTACCCTCTGCACAGACAAAACAGAGACCATAAACCAAGGAAGGAAAGATGTCTAAAAGTAGAGTGACTACGGACGTAATTTTGGCGTGTATCCTTCCACTTTCACATCTTCAGCTCATTTCCTTAGGAAGGGAAGTTTTGAAATTATGTACCATATTTGTCCACATACTCTTGGTTTCATTGCTTTTGCAGTTTTGTTGCCTACCTTTAGAAGGTGTTATCTTTAAAAATTGTCTCTTTATAAGTACTGGAAGGCCTCCAGCAAAATATAACTCAGGTTCATGTAACCTACAGAAAGATTACACTTCTGCAGGTGAAAAAGCAGTAGACATTTTAACATTAAAATAATTCTATTTGTCATTTTGAAACTACTGGACAATTTAATGCAATTGCTACACTGTATTTTCAGTAGTCAAGTGGAAATGCCTCCCTGGATATCCAGCTGAGAGAAGAGCATCAGATAGTTATGAGAAAAAAATAGATTAGAATAATATTCTAGAATAGCTCAGCTTGTAAATCTTAGTCTAAATGTGAACATATAGAATATATACAATATAAATTTAAAATACTCAGAAGACCTAAACCACATTTTAAAATGGCACAAGATATACTGGCCCATTGGGCTCAGAATGTACTTATGTAGGATGGCTGGAAAAAACTTCTTTGCTGTAAACTCAGCTGTTTTCTCTGGGACAAAGATCATCTGCCAAATTTGGCAATATAAATGTTGGGCAACCACTATATTTAATGAAAAGAAGGCTGGGGGATTGCTTGTTGAGGAGTTTTTAATGAGAAAATGATGTTTCTCCCCTACTTTCATCCTGGGAAGTGGCAGAAATGTTTTGGTTTTTCAGAACTCAGCTGGAGGCAGTGACAGGCAAGCTTGTCTAATCTCAGGCACTGAGCATAACGAGGCACAATTATCTCTGGTCTGGATTTGTCCTGTAGCTGTGCTGCATCTCACACACACCCAACACTGTTTTCCAGTCAATCTGACGCACAGGACACCACGATTTAGATGACATGGGCAGCAT
>VYZT01030052.1:46696-60307 GCA_013400735.1 Pomatostomus ruficeps | reverse complement strand
CAAATTTTAGGATGTGTCTGAGGCGGCACCGGCCTTCAACTCCGAGATTTTTCCAGACTAAATATTGTCTGAGGGGGGGGCAAAAATCAAGGAAAGGAGGGCGAGTGAAGTGTAGATCAGCTCCTGAGCTGTATGAATATATAACAGTTGAGAAGATACTTAAGTTGATTGTAAAGTGAATGGAATTTGTGCCTCTGGCAGTATTGCCAAGCGCCCAGCGCTGTGTTTGCCTTTGCTCTATTAATAAATGTTCAATATTTTGTTGCTAAAATCTCAGCTTGTGATTTCATTTATAACACTTTTAAGCTAAACAGTGTGTATATCTCCTGAAACTTGATGCTAATATTAATCTCAACACACATCTAATAATTTTTCTTTTTCTCATTTCAAGATGGTGTGGTTTTTTTTTAATTACCCTCCTCATCTTACATCAAAGAGATCTATTAAGAAAAGCAGCCATTTGTTTTCTCTTAAAAGTGCAAAACTAATTACTTTGAGATTATTAATACCACCCCAGATTTCTAAGTCATTTCCCAAACAGGTTTTTAGGCTCTACTTAGCTTTAAGTCAAGAATGCAGTTTTTTTGTGCTGCAGAACAAGCATGCTTAAGCAGTCAGCTCTAAGTCTGTAAAAATTTTTACTTTTACATGCTTACACTGAATAGTCCCATTGAACTATTCACATGATTTAAGGTGGAAGCTTCTGAATTTAATTACCTCATATTCACTCACAGCAGTAATACCAGCAGCAGATGATGTATGAGGCCTCACTGCTGAGGAGAGATGCCCCCAAACTTCTGTAAATGTATCCACTCCCCTACATGAGACACTCCTGCTGCTGTCTTTGCCATCCCTGTAACATCATCCTCCACTCTGCACCTATCTGAGTAGTGTCAGTACAATGGCTGGAAAACAGAGGTGAACACAAGGGCTATTACCATATACAGAAGGATGATGCCATGAAGCACGAGGAACATGACATTCTTAGTCATACGATTTAGTTTTAGGTGGTCTGTAAGGAGCAAGGAGTTGGACCCAGCAATCCTTATCGGTCTCCTCAAACCTGAGATATTCTATGATTCAGTCAAAGTTTTCAAGATATTGTTTCTCATAAAAATAAAAATTGTCCTGTGAAACTGAGCAAGGACTAGAGTATGCTGTTATACCTTCTGCTAGGGTTTTTAGTATTGTTTTTGCCCTTTTCTTTGAAGTCTGTGTCTCTTGGCATCCTATATTCAGTTTCTTCAGATGTATTCGGTTCTAAAATTGAATCAATATAAAGGTTCGCACAGATACACATGGTCACTGTTTTTAGGTGATTCAAAGTTTTTATTATTGTGTAGATCATATACACCAATATTTTGAGCTGTCATTCTTCTCTTTTTTACAGGTTTTATTTCTATAGTCTCATATTTCTTCTCTGTTTCAGTTTCCACTTGGTCCTCACTGTATACATAAGAAGTTACAGTACCAACAGTTAAATCTAACAAAGCCTCCTGGTCTGACTCTACTTTACAGGCTTTCCCATGCCTCTTACCTAATCTCTGAACATTGTTGCTTAGCAGCAATCTGGTCTCTGTTCTTTTAAGCAAAGAGTAAAGCTGTTCTGTAGGCAGCACAACTAATGAAGCTGTGGACATGCCCAGCACACTCTGCACAACTGATCCTGCCCACACTTGGGGTGCATCTCTTTCAGGACCAGGCTAGCAGCAGTTTGGTAAATTTGGCAATAGTGGTCCAAGTCTTCTCATTTTTTCTCCAGCAGACACTAGCTGTGATGTCCCTCATCTATGCAGTTGTTAATCTCATCAGATTAGAAAGAGCCTGAATTACCTTTGAGTCCCCTAGCCCACTTCTCAATGAGGCCAAACTATTTGGGTGGAACCCAAAACACACAATGCACACAATTTTCTTTTTCTCAGAGAAACAGAGCTCCACATAGAAATGTTTTGGTTTAAAGCTCTAATTTAATCCACTGGTTTACTTCCTTGCCCTACATAGGCCACATCAGTAGATGTTATATCTCACGCAGGAACACATATTATGGTTTCTGAAAGATTTTTCCCTGGATACGTTTATAAATCAATACCCTCTTTCAACAAGTCAGAAAAGCAAAGAGTTCATGTTCTCTCTACTATTTAACACAGTAACGGATGTATGGGTACGGAGTCTCGGAAGATTTAAAGCATGCCCACTCAGTTGTAAAAACCAAGCCGTTTTTAATTAATATATTTTGACTGTAAAATTAATGAGTTTATCAAAAGGTAGCTTGAATTAGCTAAGTAAAGCTGCCTCATCCTCCCTCCGAGTCTAACAGTGCCCTTTAAGTTTCATTAGAATGCCCTGTAATGAACCTATGTTCTACCTTTGGATTCATATAACCTTTTTGAGGATGTTAACCAAAGGAAGAGGTTTACAAGAGTCACAATTAACACAACAGAGCTGCAGGCCCTTACCAGTACGAGAATGACACAGGAGCTAAGATTCTAATCACTCTCCTATGCCAAGTTCCAGTAGAAAATGGCAGGGCAATAGTAACACTTCCTTCAAATACCTTTAATACTCCTAAGAAGACATAAGAAAAGGTACCAGTAGATCTGAGAAAACCCGACCAAGGAGAACTTCCCTTTAGCAGTGAGGAAGGAATTCATGTCAGAAGGCTTGCAAGGATGTTTTAATTCTGTTAATAGCCTGTATTACACAGGCTCTTCTCTTTGAAGCCTGCACAGTTCACTTCGCTAAAAGACATGTTCTGGAAAGTTAAGACAGACACCAACAAGAAGTCCCAACAAGACACCAACAAGAGATACTCTGAACACCAACTCTGCCACAACAGCTGGTGAAAGTACTTTCTGAAACTGAAGGTGCGAAAAATAACACATGCAAAACAAAGTTACTCACTCCTTGTATAAATAAAGTTTCCTACTTCCAAAAAAAGACAGCACAAACTTGCTTATGAAGCTGAAGAGGGAACTTGTTTATTCAAGTTACCTTCCTTTACCCTCCATAGACTCACTGCCTTTAAGAACAGCAGGCTATAGTTTTACTGGAAAGTTTGGCCAACAATGGGCAAAATAAGTTATGTATGTCTGAACATTTTTGGCAGCCAAACTGTATATAATTTGTTAATCTGAATCATACAAGAAAACAAGTTTCAAACTCTGAATGAGAAAAATCAACTGCTCAGTCCCTGAGATAAAAGTCTTTCTTTAGCGCATTGAGACTCAGTAGTGGTGTTCTGCCATTGCTAATTCCCAGAGAATTCATTAAACTGACTTAACTCACAAGCTACATAGGAAAAAAGAAAAAAAATATCAAAAATCTAACCAAGCACCCTTCTTTTCCGTTGAGTGATCAAAAAATCATTAAACATAGAAGAAAAGGATGAAATACTTATTTTATTGACAACAACAGTGACCAAAAAATCTTATTACTGTACATGGCAGTAAACTGGCAAAATTAAGTATAAAGTAGCTTTTATCTCTCTCAAAAAAAAAAATAAAAATAAAAAAGGAGTATCTATGCTGTAATCCCTAAAGGGAGTGTGTCTGAGCAAATCCAGAAGACCAAGTGGTTCTACATATGCCAGTTTCAAAGGGGGGTTTTAAATGGTAGCTTCACTGGGACAGCACTTGTGGTTTGAAGGATTTTTTTAAGGGAGTGAGAAAAAGAAAGAAGTGATACTGAGTTCTGTTTCGGAAAACAGTCATTCAACACATGCTTTAGCATCTAACAAAACTTCTGAACAGATGCATGAGAGGACATAATGTTTTTCTACTGCTCCAAAGGAACATTTATCTGTATGAAAAACTAAAAATTGCCAGCTTCCAAATAACACATGAAAAATGTGTGTGCTTTTAGAAGATCAGATACTCCTCAAAATACTTGTTTTTTGATGTGCAAAAGCATTCAAGCATAAAGGGCATACTTAGCAACAAACAAAAAATTCCTCAGAAAGAAGTAATAACCGTTTTATTATAAGAACTTATAGAATGAAAGTAACATCATTTCCATATGAACAACTCAGTGCCTAGATATTTAATAAGAAAGGACAGTTGCAGCTATTTTGTATCAGTGGGAATAGAAACACAGGCTATCTTCACACGGGGAAAAAAATCAAGATAAACTAGCACTTCCATGCACTGAATTCAACTTCGATATTCTGTATGTGCACTTCATCATTCCCTAGAAAAATGGATGAACTATTTGAAAAGAGGTAGTTGTATGTTATGGTTATGTAGAGACAGATGGGACTTACAGAAGAACTTGAAAAAAATTAACAGCACATTTGAAAAGAAGCAGAAGAACTGAGTAATGCTCTGAGCAAGAGACAGAAATTGTAATTACCTGACCATTTTGCTGTATAAACAAACTTATTTTGCAGTCATCACCACCACAAGCCAGTATTGGTACTGGAAAGGAAAAGAAAGTCTTCATTTTTTATAAAATCTAATATTCTAGGATATGAAAAAATATAAATAATGTAAAAATCAATATAGAAATATATCAATACTAACAGAAAGGCAAGTGTGATACCACTTTAACGTTTTCTACATTAGCTGCCTTATAAATTAGTACCTCAAGAACACAGAAGTTATTTTGACATGCAAATAATATCTATGAATATTTAAGATGCTAAAAAGAGTAGTTTGCCTCAAGCTCACATAACTGTAGGAAGTTCAAGTATCAAGAGTTTTTAATTAATTGTATTTTATTGATATCAACAGGCATTTCTCTAAATACAGACAAAGGAAGGAACAAAACAAAATGACTCAGAATTAAGGCAATTCAGGTTCCTAAATCAACTAAGACAGGTTTAGATGGAGTTAACATAATTATTACATAGCAAATAAAAAGACAGACCAAAAATGGAAGACAGATCACCACTATCCGTACCCAAGAACATGAAAGCAATGAAACATTTTTTACACCTACTCAAGTCTTGAGTAGTAGTTGACTTCCACTGGCTATCCTAAAAAGTGCACAAACTCTGTAAGTCTATCAAATCAAAGCAGACAAAGTTATGTCTGAGGTTAAAAAAGAGAAGTTAGGCAGTATATAAGTTAAGGGCTCGACACTGGCATTTCTCAAGTCTGGATAGAAAACAAGATACTAAATTTCACTAAAATCAACCACTTCTTTTATGAAAAAACCCCATGCCATCCCTTTATATAGATAATTTTATCTTTGCTATGGACAGATCAAAAATCAACTTGAATATTCATAATATGTTTATCCTCTATACTATTTTTTTTCTTTCTACTTGTACCAAATCTGTGCCTAGCTATCCACTGTTCCTCTTGCACTTCTCAGTCCCATTCCACATTCTTGTAGTTCCATCAGTTGCTTCTTCTCTCCAGCCTCTAAGTCACAATTCACCTCCGTCTCCTCCTCTCCTTGACAGGGCTAAAAAACCCTGCCTTGGATTGAAGGTAATGAGCTGCTTTGAGCAAAGATCTTGTTGTCAGGTCCACAGAAACTGGGTAAGAGTGAGGTTTTCCACATAAAATACAATACAATTGATGTTCTTGAAGACAACATCATCCTTTACTGAGAAACGTATTTTATGGGCCATTACTGCAATTACATATTTACTCAATGGGATGAAACTTTAACTAATAAAAACAAAGAGAGGACTACGATTTAGTTGCCGTAGCAGACAAATGCAAATACTTTCACTCAAAAAGTTCTATCAAGAAATACGTATCTGGCAAAAACAGACTAGTATATAGTTTTTCACATAAATGCTTTAGGGTATTAGAATTTGGATCTGATTAAGATAAAAGTCCTGCAGAGGAAATAAGAAAAGTAAGTTGGATAAGCAGAGCTTTTCCAAGTTCACTTTCTCTTTTTTTCACCTGTTACAATCCTTTTTTTTTTTTAATAATTTTTTTTCAAGGACAATCAGTAAAACTCCTAGGCATCATGAACGTCTCCTGATAGTTAAAGCATTCATTGCATATTAATCAATTTTCAATGCAAGCCTCAAATTTCTTTGCTTGGTGAAATTAGAGGTTACTGTAAATGCTTCAGGAAACGTAGTTTATGATTTTCAGAAAAGTAATTCTGTATTTAGGTCCTGACTTAAGAAATGCAGATTGTCCTCAAGAGAAAAGCTTCTTTGAATCTTTGTACAGGTAACAACTTAGCCTTCTTAAAGGTTTCTGAGCAACTCCTACATTTATCATAGATCATTTTTCCCCTGAAGCTCATTAAAATTCCAAATTGCCACTAGAGATTAATGTTTCTGACAAATGATCAGCCGTGATATTTTTAATAATATATTTTAAGCTACTTTATTTAGATTTCAGAATTAACAGACTCCTCAGCTATATGGACTACTACGTCAGGTTTAGGGAGAAAACACTGGCTATGCTTTACTAAAAGCCCCTTTATAGATTTCTACAGGAAACATTTCTATACATTTACAGTTCAAAATCTGAACTGCTTCTTGGCAACTTTAGCAGCGGAGGTCATATATATTGGAACTGGAACAAAAAAAGCAAATGTCTAGAAAAGTTTTTTTTAATTCCATACTAAACCTATGCAAATTGAAAATAATTTCAGTCCTTGATAAAAATGAAGTACTCTTTTCCAGGTTATGAGCACTGTACTGCTCTGGATAACTAATCTTGAATTGGAAAGAGAAGAGTTCATAAAAGAGGATGGTCCTGCTCTCAGTCTAACTTTAGGCAACACTGGTTTTGGGGACTCTGGAAAACAAAAAACTTGCTATTGTACGAAGCTTCAAGCACTTCATGCAATTTGAGTTTCAGAAACATTTAGTTTTAAGAACAAATATGATAATTCTAATCTATGGTGTTTTCAAAATGTATGGTTACTTCTCTTATATCCAACATGATTTCAACATTAAACAGACGCACCCCTCTCGAGTGTTACAGGGAGAATTTCTTACCTGTACAGTACCATAAACGAAGATATAATCTATTGTTTTTCAATATGACTGTTATTGACACCACAGGCACTTCACTTTTAAAGAATATTCACACTGGAGATAATGGTTTTAATTTGCCCTCAAGCCTTTTAACTTCACCTCAACAAGCACATGTTAATGTATTTACAGGAAAAGAAAAAGAGAGGTGTAAATGGTCTTTAGTGGTGCAGATGCTGCTTTTGGTATCAGACATGCACTGAAAACAGACACTGGCATTTCCAAATGGGACAACATTTTTGATAGAGCTTTTACAGCTCCCAGAATTATCAAAGCCAAAGAATAAAATATCCTTGTAGGCATATAATCAAAACAACACATCAGTGTGGAATGCATGCAGCAAAAACCTGAAAATTCTAGATACAGTAAGAAAATTCAGCACTTTTTCAGGTGGGAGCCTGGCAGGCCTCCATTTAGGTGAAAGGCTCTAATGATACTTAAACTTAATTCAACACATGTATCTGGCTTGAGGATACATTTGCTTTATTAAAAAAACAAAATTAAAAAAAGCTTCTACCTATTTGCAGAAAAAGAATGTGTCTGTGGCAGCCTATAAAATCTAACATTTCTGTTAACAGAAACCTACATAAACCATACTGAACAGTCAGGTTAAAGTACAGCATCTCAATTTTTTCACATTTAAGACTCAACAGGTGATAAACACTGCTTGGGAACCTAAATTTTTTGATGCAGGCCTTCATATTTTTTCTGAATCTTACCCTTCAATTCAAACAACAAGAACAAACATATGCAGAGCTCCACAAGGAGCAGGTGAAACTAACAGCATCATCCTATCCCATTCACTTTCAGCATTGTTACCCTGTTTTAAAGCTTTCCATCTCAGGAGTGCAACCAAACAACTCCATCTCAGTGCCATTTTGAAGACACTGTAATCACTCTGGTTTTTTAATTACTAAGAAGAGTTCAGAGAAAATCCTTAGATACAAGAACCAGCTTAAGCAGATTTCATAGAAAACAAACTGTGGCACACAGGTCTGGATTCAGTCAAATGAAAATCTGTTTGGGGGATTTCTTAGATTTTGTTTCCTGGATTGATATTCAAGATGTGCGGCTTTACTTACGATTGCTGCCAGGCAAGAAGGATAAGCAGACATCCATAACAAATCCATTTCCAAACTGCAGAATTTCAATGCATTTAGCTGGAAAACAGGAACAGACAGTGTTGATCTCATTCACTCTATTACAGTTACACTGTCATTTCCTACTACATTATACAGTTAAAATTTCCCATCCATTTTTATTTTAAGAAGCTGAAAAAGGTCTACATTTTTTCAGAAGCTTAAACAATAATATAATCTTCTGTGTGGGCATGAAAATTCTTCCAGAGTTAGTTAAGTTAGAATACGGAGTATTAAATCTATACAGCTTCACCGTGGTAACACATCAGAAGCAATAAATATTACAAAATATATCCTGTGGCAACAGCATTCACTACACAGGAAGCTAAAACTGAATCCATTTGCTATAACAACAGCTAGAGAGATGAGCAAAAGCTTGCAAACATCCCTGGGATCCTGGCAACGGTTAAACTAGTAAGCCATTCAGATGAAAATAAACAAGAAGATAGCAGGAAAAAATAAACTCTCCACAGCAGAAGAATGAGTCCCTGCATCATTGGAACCCACAACAGCTAGACAAAATGGAAAAGATGGGATTTCATGGGGTTCTTCGGGAGCATCAAAAATGCCTTTGGGAACATGGGACTGTAGCTTGGCAACTCCCACCTCTCATGTAGACAAGGCAATATGAAATCTTCAAACACACCCAAGAAGGAAGAAAGTAGCTGAAGAGAGGCAGTCACACAACCAGCAAATAACACTTTAAGTCTCGATTATCTACCCAATTTATTTCTTATGTATTTTAGAATGCTGTTTTCCCATATTTCCATGCAAGAGCCTAGTTCAACAGAAGGTCAAGATCCTGTTATCCCAAAACTTATTGGACTCAAGTCAATAGCAAAAAACAAGTGATTAGCTTAACCTCACCCTTCTAATGCCAGCATTAATCATTTTACTACGTGATTTTACTTCACACACACATGCAGCTAGTCTGCCTCCACATTACAGAGCGAAACAATGGTTCAGATTATCATAATCTGAATACATATTTTAAAAAAAAAGTAAATTCAGGCCACACATCCCTGATGAAATATAAATCATTCTGCAGAACAAATCTGACCCAAGGCTTTCAAAGAGTAATACAGTGCTTTGATGTACCAAAGTCTGAGGAGAAATCAATGTAGTTGCATTACAGAATGTTAGTATTTAATGCATAATGGATAAGCATTCATCATTCTTATTTAGCCAGTGTGTTATCCTTAACATTAAAATAATGTTACCTTCTGAATCCTGCAGAGACCAGATTCTCACAGTAGAGTCAGAGGCTGCAGAAGCTATTAGCAGATTCAAATCAGGTTCATCTGACTGGTAGACAGCATCCACTGCAAAAACTGCTTCCGTGTGGCCTTTGAGAGGAATGCTTTTCACAAGCTGAACACATGAGAAAATTTTACAAAGTTTTAAATTCCAGTAACTTACCTGAGAGAATTTTTCAAGCTGCTTTAGGACATAAAATAATTTAATACTGAAAAGGAGTTGTACACCTGCAATGGCAGAGCGTCTACTAAGCTATGCTTAAGCTATGCATATTCCAGGAAACCCAGAGAAGGGATACAGCAGTAATGAATATTAACTTGGTAAGATTTTGCTTAAAGCTGATCAAAATTAAATGTTCCTGGGTAGACTATACAAGCCTCACCATTCCTTGAGGAAAGCTGGAAACAGTACAGAAGTTAGGAAGAGCAGTTTTCCTTCTTCTCCTTCCCTTGTCCCTCACCCTAAGGAAAACCTCACAAAAGTTTGCAGAACCTTAGTGAAGGAGACAGAGCAGAGAACACACTGGAATAAGCAGCAGCTACAGCAGCTGTAGCAGCAATGTTTAGTGTGTTCTCACAAATCCAAACAGCTTTTTACTCCTTCAAAATGCCAACATGAAAAATAAAACCACTAAATTTAGACTTAATTAATACAGGTGATTCAATTTGCAGCCTGTTCCTCATAAACACAAAGATCAAAATGAGAAACTTTTAATTTTGCAACCAGAAGTCATTCAGCATTTATCCAGATTTTATCATAGACACACTTGATATCTCTTTCCAAAATACAGCCTGGTAGGCCCCAGTAAGAATTTCTGATTGGTTCAACATAGAACATTGTTTTTAAGAATTTACACTAGTCTAAAACTGCCATTAAAATGTGCACATTTAGCCAAACTCTATTGAAATTATTGCCATATGGCTGTGCACCACATCAGCAGAAAAAGTTTATTAAAAAGTCTGTAAGTTACCTTAAATAAATGCATGAACATTTACAATGGATCAGGATCAGAAATAACTTATTTCTGAGAACTTTCCCCCAACAAAGTAGGTTCATCTCCCCCTACTATGCATTCTCATGTATTTTAAAATGCCAAGTATAATAATCTACTTTGAGACAGACAATGAAATGGGTTACCTACACAGACATTCACAATACAGTGCCTAGTAAGCAACACTTTAGAAGTTAGGTAATAAATTAGAGTCGTTGTTTTATCTGAATTTCAGGTCATCCTGAAGGCTCTTTCACACAATACTGTATCTTTTGCCTTACATTTTATGGTACGAATAATAAATTAGCATGTCTCCTTACTTTTCTCCATTTCTCCGATAAAATTAAATTGTTGCACAGATTTTTTTTGTTGTTGTTTTCATTTTTGTTAAACATCTACTCCAACTTGTACACCATCCTGGTAAGATTACCTATATACAAACATCACACTGCTGCACAGATTGACCGGAAATCACTAGGAATGGACATAAGGAAACAAGGAAGAAGGGTACAGAAAATGCCAACTCAGAATGGGCCTCACAGTTTGAAGGTTTTAAGGTGGTGTAAAGAAAACTGCCATGTGAGATCAGAAAGCTGATGAGTCAAGGACAAAGAGTCATTCAGACACCTGAACAAATCCACTCAGTGACTGACTGGTTGGTTAATTTCTTTACCAATGCTGATTTGAAAAAGATGAACTACAGAATAGAGGAAACAACATTTATAGTAAAACACAGCAAGACAGAGTACCAAGAATTTCAAGGACACATACACTGGGTTCAATTTAAAAAAAAACCCAAACTAACTCAAAGTGAAACAAATAGTATGAACCAGGAATACAGACAAAACAGATAATTTGTGATATGTGAGAACTAGTGCAGGGGGAGATATGAAAAGAGGTTATTCCTGCTTACCTGATTATTCCATGTTACTGTATCTTTCCATTCCCAAAGAATAAGTTGTTTATCAGATCCACCAGAAATTAACTCTGTTTCAGAAGCTAAAAAATATGTTTCGGTAAGTTTAGTGTACATTTAACTTTGTAACAGTAACATAAGCAGTTTTGCTTCTCACAAAATATCCCCGGTAACCAAGGCTTCCACCAAAATAAAATATGGTTAATCGGAGTCGCACTGTGCAGAACAGGTTAAGAGCAAAGGTATTCCCCATGAGAACATAAAGAGAAAATCCACAGGACTATTTAAAGTTCTGTATGTAAGTGGCAAAAATATCTTTCCAAAAGACTCTCAAATCCAACAGTGTAAATTAATCTTTTGGGGTTTTGTTTGGTCTTTTTGGAAGATAGGAAAATAAAGCAAGAGAAATCTAAACAAACAGAATGTAAAGCTTCACAAGAAAATTTAATTCCCAAATTTCCTGAAAATAACTTCTTTTAATCATTTTTAAGAAGAATGCGTTTTAGTGCAACCAGTAGAAAGGATGGCGGTTTATACCACTACTAAAAACTACTGTTTGCACCTCAGTACTTCTCAAAAAAAGCAACCAGCACATTACATTAACAGTCAAATCAACAGCCCCATTTATGGAAATTTTGTCAGTGAGTTTCCATAAATGCCTAAGGGCAAGAATATATGCCTATGAAAAGTCTGCACCAGGCAATGTTAAATCCTGGAATTACTATCCAGTAAAAGCCTCATAACTGTCTCAAACATTTCTATTTATCTAAAGATTATTCTGTTCTAGCATATGACCTCTACGCAACTCAAGAGCTTTATACTCAGAGATTGCTCAAAAGGCATTGCAAATCAGTTTACAGAGTCAAAACACAAAACTCCAAACCTTACTGAAGAGACTGGTGGCAGAACAAGCAGTACAAGCCATCGACCTCTGTGAGCTGCTGCAGCCCCAGGCAAACATCCTCCTGGAGTGCCCTTGGCTGGGGGCCGGGAGCAGAGATCCCCTCACAGACCAGGCAGCTCACCTGGGTTTGGCAGGTCACATTCCTGCACACCCACCTGTTAAAATGAGGCCACACCTCGAGTACTATGTCCAGTTCTGAGCCCTTCAATTCGGGAAGGGCACAGACAGAGCAGGTCCAGACATGGGCAGTAGCGCTGAAAAGGGTCTGGAGCACACGTCCTGTGAGAAGCGGATGAGGGAGCTGGGGATGTCTATCCTAGAGAAGAGGAGGCTCAGGGCGGACCTTATGCTCTCTATAACCACCTGAAAAGAAACTGTAGCCAGGTGGGGGTCGGCCTCCTCTCCCAGGTAACAAGTGACAGAATGAGAGAACACAGTCTTAAGCTGCACCAGGGGAGGTTGAGATTGGACATCAGAGAAAACTTGTTCACAGCAAGGGTGATTGGACACTGGAATGGGCTGCCCAGGGAAGTGCTGGAGTCACCGTCCCTGGAAGTTTTTAAGGAAAGACGGAACGTGGCACTCAGTCTCATAGTCTGGTTGACACGGTGGTATTGGGTCATGGGTTGAACTTCCTGATCTCAGAGATATTTTCCAAATTAACTGATTCTCTGCAAACCCCTACTGGGAAGCCGGGCTTAAGGCGAGAGGATGCACTGCAAGCGCCGCAGACCCCTATTTCCTTCAGTGTACAGTGCAGCCTCGCTCCTGCCGACCCTTCTCCGCCTCCTCTCCCCTGCAAGGGCAGCAGCGCCCGCGGCCCGAGGGCAACCAGCCCCGGCCCCACGGCGGCACCGCACCCCCGAGGGAACGGGGGGCGCAAGGCCGCGCTACTCACCGCGGTCCCGCCGGCGGACCCAGCGCACGCAGTTCACCCTGCCGGTGTGGCCGCGGAGAGCGGCGACCGCCCGCCTCACCTGCGGGACAGAGAGACAGCACCGAGCGTGAAGGACTGGTCCTGATCCTGGTCCCGGTCCCCCGCCTCGCCCCAGAGCGCATCAGCTCACCGCCGGGTCGTAGAGGACGACGTCGTGGCAGCTACCGAAGGCGAGGAGGCCGCCGCGGCCCCAGGCCACGGCGCCGCCGCCCGCCCGGTTGGCGCAGCAGGCGATGTGACAAAGCGACACGGGCGCCGCCATCTTGGCCGCNCTTCTTCGGTGGGACGTGGGGGTTTTTGTCCTAATTGCGCCTTTTGCCCAGACCGTAAAGGCTTAAAAAGTTTGAAACTTTTCAGTTTGTTGCTTCCTGTGAAGAAATTCCTCCTAATGTGCAGCCTAAATCTCTCCTGGCGCGGGTTAAGGCTGTGTGCTCTCATCCTGTCGCTGGGTGCCTGGGGAAAGAAACCGACCCTCACCTGGCCACAGCCTCCTTTCAGGGAGTTGTAGGAATCAA